>JAMPIV010012633.1:0-167500 GCA_024509875.1 Oreohelix idahoensis | reverse complement strand
TTTTTTTTTTTTTTTTTTTTTTTTTTTTTTTTTTTTTTTTTTTTTTTTTTTTTTTTTTTTTTTTTTTTTTTTTTTTTTTTTTTTTTTTTTTTTTTTTTTTTTTTTTTTTTTTTTTTTTTTTTTTTTTTTTTTTTTTTTTTTTTTTTTTTTTTTTTTTTTTTTTTTTTTTTTTTTTTTTTTTTTTTTTTTTTTTTTTTTTTTTTTTTTTTTTTTTTTTTTTTTTTTTTTTTTTTTTTTTTTTTTTTTTTTTTTTTTTTTTTTTTTTTTTTTTTTTTTTTTTTTTTTTTTTTTTTTTTTTTTTTTTTTTTTTTTTTTTTTTTTTTTTTTTTTTTTTTTTTTTTTTTTTTTTTTTTTTTTTTTTTTTTTTTTTTTTTTTTTTTTTTTTTTTTTTTTTTTTTTTTTTTTTTTTTTTTTTTTTTTTTTTTTTTTTTTTTTTTTTTTTTTTTTTTTTTTTTTTTTTTTTTTTTTTTTTTTTTTTTTTTTTTTTTTTTTTTTTTTTTTTTTTTTTTTTTTTTTTTTTTTTTTTTTTTTTTTTTTTTTTTTTTTTTTTTTTTTTTTTTTTTTTTTTTTTTTTTTTTTTTTTTTTTTTTTTTTTTTTTTTTTTTTTTTTTTTTTTTTTTTTTTTTTTTTTTTTTTTTTTTTTTTTTTTTTTTTTTTTTTTTTTTTTTTTTTTTTTTTTTTTTTTTTTTTTTTTTTTTTTTTTTTTTTTTTTTTTTTTTTTTTTTTTTTTTTTTTTTTTTTTTTTTTTTTTTTTTTTTTTTTTTTTTTTTTTTTTTTTTTTTTTTTTTTTTTTTTTTTTTTTTTTTTTTTTTTTTTTTTTTTTTTTTTTTTTTTTTTTTTTTTTTTTTTTTTTTTTTTTTTTTTTTTTTTTTTTTTTTTTTTTTTTTTTTTTTTTTTTTTTTTTTTTTTTTTTTTTTTTTTTTTTTTTTTTTTTTTTTTTTTTTTTTTTTTTTTTTTTTTTTTTTTTTTTTTTTTTTTTTTTTTTTTTTTTTTTTTTTTTTTTTTTTTTTTTTTTTTTTTTTTTTTTTTTTTTTTTTTTTTTTTTTTTTTTTTTTTTTTTTTTTTTTTTTTTTTTTTTTTTTTTTTTTTTTTTTTTTTTTTTTTTTTTTTTTTTTTTTTTTTTTTTTTTTTTTTTTTTTTTTTTTTTTTTTTTTTTTTTTTTTTTTTTTTTTTTTTTTTTTTTTTTTTTTTTTTTTTTTTTTTTTTTTTTTTTTTTTTTTTTTTTTTTTTTTTTTTTTTTTTTTTTTTTTTTTTTTTTTTTTTTTTTTTTTTTTTTTTTTTTTTTTTTTTTTTTTTTTTTTTTTTTTTTTTTTTTTTTTTTTTTTTTTTTTTTTTTTTTTTTTTTTTTTTTTTTTTTTTTTTTTTTTTTTTTTTTTTTTTTTTTTTTTTTTTTTTTTTTTTTTTTTTTTTTTTTTTTTTTTTTTTTTTTTTTTTTTTTTTTTTTTTTTTTTTTTTTTTTTTTTTTTTTTTTTTTTTTTTTTTTTTTTTTTTTTTTTTTTTTTTTTTTTTTTTTTTTTTTTTTTTTTTTTTTTTTTTTTTTTTTTTTTTTTTTTTTTTTTTTTTTTTTTTTTTTTTTTTTTTTTTTTTTTTTTTTTTTTTTTTTTTTTTTTTTTTTTTTTTTTTTTTTTTTTTTTTTTTTTTTTTTTTTTTTTTTTTTTTTTTTTTTTTTTTTTTTTTTTTTTTTTTTTTTTTTTTTTTTTTTTTTTTTTTTTTTTTTTTTTTTTTTTTTTTTTTTTTTTTTTTTTTTTTTTTTTTTTTTTTTATTTTTTTTTTTTTTTTTTTTTTTTTTTTTTTTTTTTTTTTTTTTTTTTTTTTTTTTTTTTTTTTTTTTTTTTTTTTTTTTTTTTTTTTTTTTTTTTTTTTTTTTTTTTTTTTTTTTTTTTTTTTTTTTTTTTTTTTTTTTTTTTTTTTTTTTTTTTTTTTTTTTTTTTTTTTTTTTTTTTTTTTTTTTTTTTTTTTTTTTTTTTTTTTTTTTTTTTTTTTTTTTTTTTTTTTTTTTTTTTTTTTTTTTTTTTTTTTTTTTTTTTTTTTTTTTTTTTTTTTTTTTTTTTTTTTTTTTTTTTTTTTTTTTTTTTTTTTTTTTTTTTTTTTTTTTTTTTTTTTTTTTTTTTTTTTTTTTTTTTTTTTTTTTTTTTTTTTTTTTTTTTTTTTTTTTTTTTTTTTTTTTTTTTTTTTTTTTTTTTTTTTTTTTTTTTTTTTTTTTTTTTTTTTTTTTTTTTTTTTTTTTTTTTTTTTTTTTTTTTTTTTTTTTTTTTTTTTTTTTTTTTTTTTTTTTTTTTTTTTTTTTTTTTTTTTTTTTTTTTTTTTTTTTTTTTTTTTTTTTTTTTTTTTTTTTTTTTTTTTTTTTTTTTTTTTTTTTTTTTTTTTTTTTTTTTTTTTTTTTTTTTTTTTTTTTTTTTTTTTTTTTTTTTTTTTTTTTTTTTTTTTTTTTTTTTTTTTTTTTTTTTTTTTTTTTTTTTTTTTTTTTTTTTTTTTTTTTTTTTTTTTTTTTTTTTTTTTTTTTTTTTTTTTTTTTTTTTTTTTTTTTTTTTTTTTTTTTTTTTTTTTTTTTTTTTTTTTTTTTTTTTTTTTTTTTTTTTTTTTTTTTTTTTTTTTTTTTTTTTTTTTTTTTTTTTATTTTTTTTTTTTTTTTTTTTTTTTTTTTTTTTTTTTTTTTTTTTTTTTTTATTTTTTTTTTTTTTTTTTTTTTTTTTTTTTTTTTTTTTTTTTTTTTTTTTTTTTTTTTTTTTTTTTTTTTTTTTTTTTTTGTTTTTTTTTTTTTTTTTTTTTTTTTTTTTTTTTTTTTTTTTTTTTTTTTTTTTTTTTTTTTTTTTTTTTTTTTTTTTTTTTTTTTTTTTTTTTTTTTTTTTTTTTTTTTTTTTTTTTTTTTTTTTTTTTTTTTTTTTTTTTTTTTTTTTTTTTTTTTTTTTTTTTTTTTTTTTTTTTTTTTTTTTTTTTTTTTTTTTTTTTTTTTTTTTTTTTTTTTTTTTTTTTTTTTTTTTTTTTTTTTTTTTTTTTTTTTTTTTTTTTTTTTTTTTTTTTTTTTTTTTTTTTTTTTTTTTTTTTTTTTTTTTTTTTTTTTTTTTTTTTTTTTTTTTTTTTTTTTTTTTTTTTTTTTTTTTTTTTTTTTTTTTTTTTTTTTTTTTTTTTTTTTTTTTTTTTTTTTTTTTTTTTTTTTTTTTTTTTTTTTTTTTTTTTTTTTTTTTTTTTTTTTTTTTTTTTTTTTTTTTTTTTTTTTTTTTTTTTTTTTTTTTTTTTTTTTTTTTTTTTTTTTTTTTTTTTTTTTTTTTTTTTTTTTTTTTTTTTTTTTTTTTTTTTTTTTTTTTTTTTTTTTTTTTTTTTTTTTTTTTTTTTTTTTTTTTTTTTTTTTTTTTTTTTTTTTTTTTTTTTTTTTTTTTTTTTTTTTTTTTTTTTTTTTTTTTTTTTTTTTTTTTTTTTTTTTTTTTTTTTTTTTTTTTTTTTTTTTTTTTTTTTTTTTTTTTTTTTTTTTTTTTTTTTTTTTTTTTTTTTTTTTTTTTTTTTTTTTTTTTTTTTTTTTTTTTTTTTTTTTTTTTTTTTTTTTTTTTTTTTTTTTTTTTTTTTTTTTTTTTTTTTTTTTTTTTTTTTTTTTTTTTTTTTTTTTTTTTTTTTTTTTTTTTTTTTTTTTTTTTTTTTTTTTTTTTTTTTTTTTTTTTTTTTTTTTTTTTTTTTTTTTTTTTTTTTTTTTTTTTTTTTTTTTTTTTTTTTTTTTTTTTTTTTTTTTTTTTTTTTTTTTTTTTTTTAATTTTTTTTTTTTTTTTTTTTTTTTTTTTTTTTTTTTTTTTTTTTTTTTTTTTTTTTTTTTTTTTTTTTTTTTTTTTTTTTTTTTTTTTTTTTTTTTTTTTTTTTTTTTTTTTATTTTTTTTTTTTTTTTTTTTTTTTTTTTTTTTTTTTTTTTTTTTTTTTTTTTTTTTTTTTTTTTTTTTTTTTTTTTTTTTTTTTTTTTTTTTTTTTTTTTTTTTTTTTTTTTTTTTTTTTTTTTTTTTTTTTTTTTTTTTTTTTTTTTTTTTTTTTTTTTTTTTTTTTTTTTTTTTTTTTTTTTTTTTTTTTTTTTTTTTTTTTTTTTTTTTTTTTTTTTTTTTTTTTTTTTTTTTTTTTTTTTTTTTTTTTTTTTTTTTTTTTTTTTTTTTTTTTTTTTTTTTTTTTTTTTTTTTTTTTTTTTTTTTTTTTTTTTTTTTTTTTTTTTTTTTTTTTTTTTTTTTTTTTTTTTTTTTTTTTTTTTTTTTTTTTTTTTTTTTTTTTTTTTTTTTTTTTTTTTTTTTTTTTTTTTTTTTTTTTTTTTTTTTTTTTTTTTTTTTTTTTTTTTTTTTTTTTTTTTTTTTTTTTTTTTTTTTTTTTTTTTTTTTTTTTTTTTTTTTTTTTTTTTTTTTTTTTTTTTTTTTTTTTTTTTTTTTTTTTTTTTTTTTTTTTTTTTTTTTTTTTTTTTTTTTTTTTTTTTTTTTTTTTTTTTTTTTTTTTTTTTTTTTTTTTTTTTTTTTTTTTTTTTTTTTTTTTTTTTTTTTTTTTTTTTTTTTTTTTTTTTTTTTTTTTTTTTTTTTTTTTTTTTTTTTTTTTTTTTTTTTTTTTTTTTTTTTTTTTTTTTTTTTTTTTTTTTTTTTTTTTTTTTTTTTTTTTTTTTTTTTTTTTTTTTTTTTTTTTTTTTTTTTTTTTTTTTTTTTTTTTTTTTTTTTTTTTTTTTTTTTTTTTTTTTTTTTTTTTTTTTTTTTTTTTTTTTTTTTTTTTTTTTTTTTTTTTTTTTTTTTTTTTTTTTTTTTTTTTTTTTTTTTTTTTTTTTTTTTTTTTTTTTTTTTTTTTTTTTTTTTTTTTTTTTTTTTTTTTTTTTTTTTTTTTTTTTTTTTTTTTTTTTTTTTTTTTTTTTTTTTTTTTTTTTTTTTTTTTTTTTTTTTTTTTTTTTTTTTTTTTTTTTTTTTTTTTTTTTTTTTTTTTTTTTTTTTTTTTTTTTTTTTTTTTTTTTTTTTTTTTTTTTTTTTTTTTTTTTTTTTTTTTTTTTTTTTTTTTTTTTTTTTTTTTTTTTTTTTTTTTTTTTTTTTTTTTTTTTTTTTTTTTTTTTTTTTTTTTTTTTTTTTTTTTTTTTTTTTTTTTTTTTTTTTTTTTTTTTTTTTTTTTTTTTTTTTTTTTTTTTTTTTTTTTTTTTTTTTTTTTTTTTTTTTTTTTTTTTTTTTTTTTTTTTTTTTTTTTTTTTTTTTTTTTTTTTTTTTTTTTTTTTTTTTTTTTTTTTTTTTTTTTTTTTTTTTTTTTTTTTTTTTTTTTTTTTTTTTTTTTTTTTTTTTTTTTTTTTTTTTTTTTTTTTTTTTTTTTTTTTTTTTTTTTTTTTTTTTTTTTTTTTTTTTTTTTTTTTTTTTTTTTTTTTTTTTTTTTTTTTTTTTTTTTTTTTTTTTTTTTTTTTTTTTTTTTTTTTTTTTTTTTTTTTTTTTTTTTTTTTTTTTTTTTTTTTTTTTTTTTTTTTTTTTTTTTTTTTTTTTTTTTTTTTTTTTTTTTTTTTTTTTTTTTTTTTTTTTTTTTTTTTTTTTTTTTTTTTTTTTTTTTTTTTTTTTTTTTTTTTTTTTTTTTTTTTTTTTTTTTTTTTTTTTTTTTTTTTTTTTTTTTTTTTTTTTTTTTTTTTTTTTTTTTTTTTTTTTTTTTTTTTTTTTTTTTTTTTTTTTTTTTTTTTTTTTTTTTTTTTTTTTTTTTTTTTTTTTTTTTTTTTTTTTTTTTTTTTTTTTTTTTTTTTATTTTTTTTTTTTTTTTTTTTTTTTTTTTTTTTTTTTTTTTTTTTTTTTTTTTTTTTTTTTTTTTTTTTTTTTTTTTTTTTTTTTTTTTTTTTTTTTTTTTTTTTTTTTTTTTTTTTTTTTTTTTTTTTTTTTTTTTTTTTTTTTTTTTTTTTTTTTTTTTTTTTTTTTTTTTTTTTTTTTTTTTTTTTTTTTTTTTTTTTTTTTTTTTTTTTTTTTTTTTTTTTTTTTTTTTTTTTTTTTTTTTTTTTTTTTTTTTTTTTTTTTTTTTTTTTTTTTTTTTTTTTTTTTTTTTTTTTTTTTTTTTTTTTTTTTTTTTTTTTTTTTTTTTTTTTTTTTTTTTTTTTTTTTTTTTTTTTTTTTTTTTTTTTTTTTTTTTTTTTTTTTTTTTTTTTTTTTTTTTTTTTTTTTTTTTTTTTTTTTTTTTTTTTTTTTTTTTTTTTTTTTTTTTTTTTTTTTTTTTTTTTTTTTTTTTTTTTTTTTTTTTTTTTTTTTTTTTTTTTTTTTTTTTTTTTTTTTTTTTTTTTTTTTTTTTTTTTTTTTTTTTTTTTTTTTTTTTTTTTTTTTTTTTTTTTTTTTTTTTTTTTTTTTTTTTTTTTTTTTTTTTTTTTTTTTTTTTTTTTTTTTTTTTTTTTTTTTTTTTTTTTTTTTTTTTTTTTTTTTTTTTTTTTTTTTTTTTTTTTTTTTTTTTTTTTTTTTTTTTTTTTTTTTTTTTTTTTTTTTTTTTTTTTTTTTTTTTTTTTTTTTTTTTTTTTTTTTTTTTTTTTTTTTTTTTTTTTTTTTTTTTTTTTTTTTTTTTTTTTTTTTTTTTTTTTTTTTTTTTTTTTTTTTTTTTTTTTTTTTTTTTTTTTTTTTTTTTTTTTTTTTTTTTTTTTTTTTTTTTTTTTTTTTTTTTTTTTTTTTTTTTTTTTTTTTTTTTTTTTTTTTTTTTTTTTTTTTTTTTTTTTTTTTTTTTTTTTTTTTTTTTTTTTTTTTTTTTTTTTTTTTTTTTTTTTTTTTTTTTTTTTTTTTTTTTTTTTTTTTTTTTTTTTTTTTTTTTTTTTTTTTTTTTTTTTTTTTTTTTTTTTTTTTTTTTTTTTTTTTTTTTTTTTTTTTTTTTTTTTTTTTTTTTTTTTTTTTTTTTTTTTTTTTTTTTTTTTTTTTTTTTTTTTTTTTTTTTTTTTTTTTTTTTTTTTTTTTTTTTTTTTTTTTTTTTTTTTTTTTTTTTTTTTTTTTTTTTTTTTTTTTTTTTTTTTTTTTTTTTTTTTTTTTTTTTTTTTTTTTTTTTTTTTTTTTTTTTTTTTTTTTTTTTTTTTTTTTTTTTTTTTTTTTTTTTTTTTTTTTTTTTTTTTTTTTTTTTTTTTTTTTTTTTTTTTTTTTTTTTTTTTTTTTTTTTTTTTTTTTTTTTTTTTTTTTTTTTTTTTTTTTTTTTTTTTTTTTTTTTTTTTTTTTTTTTTTTTTTTTTGGAATTTTTTTTTTTTTTTTTTTTTTTTTTTTTTTAATAATTTTTTTTTATTTTTAAAATTTTTTTTTATATTTTTGTTTTTTTTTTTTTTTTTTTTTTTTTTTTTTTTTTTTTTTTTTTTTTTTTTTTTTTTTTTTTTTTTTTTTTTTTTTTTTTTTTTTTTTTTTTTTTTTTTTTTTTTTTTTTTTTTTTTTTTTTTTTTTTTTTTTTTTTTTTTTTTTTTTTTTTTTTTTTTTTTTTTTTTTTTTTTTTTTTTTTTTTTTTTTTTTTTTTTTTTTTTTTTTTTTTTTTTTTTTTTTTTTTTTTTTTTTTTTTTTTTTTTTTTTTTTTTTTTTTTTTTTTTTTTTTTTTTTTTTTTTTTTTTTTTAAGTTTTTTTTTTTTTTTTTTTTTTTTTCTTCCCTCCTTTTCTCCCTTTTTTTTTTTTTTTTTTTTTTTTTTTTTTTTTCTTTTTTTCTTTCTTTCTTTTTCTTTTTTTTTTCTTTTTTTCTCAATATCGACCGATTTTTTTTTTTTTTTTTTTTTTTTTTTTTTTTTTTTTTTTTTTTTTTTTTTTTTTTTTTGTTTTTTTTTTTTTTTTTTTTTTTTTTTTTTTTTTTTTTTTTTTTTTTTTTTTTTTTTTTTTTTTTTTTTTTTTTTTTTTTTTTTTTTTTTTTTTTTTTTTTTTTTTTTTTTTTTTTTTTTTTTTTTTTTTTTTTTTTTTTTTTTTTTTTTTTTTTTTTTTTTTTTTTTTTTTTTTTTTTTTTTTTTTTTTTTTTTTTTTTTTTTTTTTTTTTTTTTTTTTTTTTTTTTTTTTTTTTTTTTTTTTTTTTTTTTTTTTTTTTTTTTTTTTTTTTTTTTTTTTTTTTTTTTTTTTTTTTTTTTTTTTTTTTTTTTTTTTTTTTTTTTTTTTTTTTTTTTTTTTTTTTTTTTTTTTTTTTTTTTTTTTTTTTTTTTTTTTTTTTTTTTTTTTTTTTTTTTTTTTTTTTTTTTTTTTTTTTTTTTTTTTTTTTTTTTTTTTTTTTTTTTTTTTTTTTTTTTTTTTTTTTTTTTTTTTTTGTTTTTTTTTTTTTTTTTTTTTTTTTTTTTTTTTTTTTTTTTTTTTTTTTTTTTTTTTTTTTTTTTTTTTTTTTTTTTTTTTTTTTTTTTTTTTTTTTTTTTTTTTTTTTTTTTTTTTTTTTTTTTTTTTTTTTTTTTTTTTTTTTTTTTTTTTTTTTTTTTTTTTTTTTTTTTTTTTTTTTTTTTTTTTTTTTTTTTTTTTTTTTTTTTTTTTTTTTTTTTTTTTTTTTTTTTTTTTTTTTTTTTTTTTTTTTTTTTTTTTTTTTTTTTTTTTTTTTTTTTTTTTTTTTTTTTTTTTTTTTTTTTTTTTTTTTTTTTTTTTTTTTTTTTTTTTTTTTTTTTTTTTTTTTTTTTTTTTTTTTTTTTTTTTTTTTTTTTTTTTTTTTTTTTTTTTTTTTTTTTTTTTTTTTTTTTTTTTTTTTTTTTTTTTTTTTTTTTTTTTTTTTTTTTTTTTTTTTTTTTTTTTTTTTTTTTTTTTTTTATTTTTTTTTTTTTTTTTTTTTTTTTTTTTTTTTTTTTTTTTTTTTTTTTTTTTTTTTTTTTTTTTTTTTTTTTTTTTTTTTTTTTTTTTTTTTTTTTTTTTTTTTTTTTTTTTTTTTTTTTTTTTTTTTTTTTTTTTTTTTTTTTTTTTTTTTTTTTTTTTTTTTTTTTTTTTTTTTTTTTTTTTTTTTTTTTTTTTTTTTTTTTTTTTTTTTTTTTTTTTTTTTTTTTTTTTTTTTTTTTTTTTTTTTTTTTTTTTTTTTTTTTTTTTTTTTTTTTTTTTTTTTTTTTTTTTTTTTTTTTTTTTTTTTTTTTTTTTTTTTTTTTTTTTTTTTTTTTTTTTTTTTTTTTTTTTTTTTTTTTTTTTTTTTTTTTTTTTTTTTTTTTTTTTTTTTTTTTTTTTTTTTTTTTTTTTTTTTTTTTTTTTTTTTTTTTTTTTTTTTTTTTTTTTTTTTTTTTTTTTTTTTTTTTTTTTTTTTTTTTTTTTTTTTTTTTTTTTTTTTTTTTTTTTTTTTTTTTTTTTTTTTTTTTTTTTTTTTTTTTTTTTTTTTTTTTTTTTTTTTTTTTTTTTTTTTTTTTTTTTTTTTTTTTTTTTTTTTTTTTTTTTTTTTTTTTTTTTTTTTTTTTTTTTTTTTTTTTTTTTTTTTTTTTTTTTTTTTTTTTTTTTTTTTTTTTTTTTTTTTTTTTTTTTTTTTTTTTTTTTTTTTTTTTTTTTTTTTTTTTTTTTTTTTTTTTTTTTTTTTTTTTTTTTTTTTTTTTTTTTTTTTTTTTTTTTTTTTTTTTTTTTTTTTTTTTTTTTTTTTTTTTTTTTTTTTTTTTTTTTTTTTTTTTTTTTTTTTTTTTTTTTTTTTTTTTTTTTTTTTTTTTTTTTTTTTTTTTTTTTTTTTTTTTTTTTTTTTTTTTTTTTTTTTTTTTTTTTTTTTTTTTTTTTTTTTTTTTTTTTTTTTTTTTTTTTTTTTTTTTTTTTTTTTTTTTTTTTTTTTTTTTTTTTTTTTTTTTTTTTTTTTTTTTTTTTTTTTTTTTTTTTTTTTTTTTTTTTTTTTTTTTTTTTTTTTTTTTTTTTTTTTTTTTTTTTTTTTTTTTTTTTTTTTTTTTTTTTTTTTTTTTTTTTTTTTTTTTTTTTTTTTTTTTTTTTTTTTTTTTTTTTTTTTTTTTTTTTTTTTTTTTTTTTTTTTTTTTTTTTTTTTTTTTTTTTTTTTTTTTTTTTTTTTTTTTTTTTTTTTTTTTTTTTTTTTTTTTTTTTTTTTTTTTTTTTTTTTTTTTTTTTTTTTTTTTTTTTTTTTTTTTTTTTTTTTTTTTTTTTTTTTTTTTTTTTTTTTTTTTTTTTTTTTTTTTTTTTTTTTTTTTTTTTTTTTTTTTTTTTTTTTTTTTTTTTTTTTTTTTTTTTTTTTTTTTTTTTTTTTTTTTTTTTTTTTTTTTTTTTTTTTTTTTTTTTTTTTTTTTTTTTTTTTTTTTTTTTTTTTTTTTTTTTTTTTTTTTTTTTTTTTTTTTTTTTTTTTTTTTTTTTTTTTTTTTTTTTTTTTTTTTTTTTTTTTTTTTTTTTTTTTTTTTTTTTTTTTTTTTTTTTTTTTTTTTTTTTTTTTTTTTTTTTTTTTTTTTTTTTTTTTTTTTTTTTTTTTTTTTTTTTTTTTTTTTTTTTTTTTTTTTTTTTTTTTTTTTTTTTTTTTTTTTTTTTTTTTTTTTTTTTTTTTTTTTTTTTTTTTTTTTTTTTTTTTTTTTTTTTTTTTTTTTTTTTTTTTTTTTTTTTTTTTTTTTTTTTTTTTTTTTTTTTTTTTTTTTTTTTTTTTTTTTTTTTTTTTTTTTTTTTTTTTTTTTTTTTTTTTTTTTTTTTTTTTTTTTTTTTTTTTTTTTTTTTTTTTTTTTTTTTTTTTTTTTTTTTTTTTTTTTTTTTTTTTTTTTTTTTTTTTTTTTTTTTTTTTTTTTTTTTTTTTTTTTTTTTTTTTTTTTTTTTTTTTTTTTTTTTTTTTTTTTTTTTTTTTTTTTTTTTTTTTTTTTTTTTTTTTTTTTTTTTTTTTTTTTTTTTTTTTTTTTTTTTTTTTTTTTTTTTTTTTTTTTTTTTTTTTTTTTTTTTTTTTTTTTTTTTTTTTTTTTTTTTTTTTTTTTTTTTTTTTTTTTTTTTTTTTTTTTTTTTTTTTTTTTTTTTTTTTTTTTTTTTTTTTTTTTTTTTTTTTTTTTTTTTTTTTTTTTTTTTTTTTTTTTTTTTTTTTTTTTTTTTTTTTTTTTTTTTTTTTTTTTTTTTTTTTTTTTTTTTTTTTTTTTTTTTTTTTTTTTTTTTTTTTTTTTTTTTTTTTTTTTTTTTTTTTTTTTTTTTTTTTTTTTTTTTTTTTTTTTTTTTTTTTTTTTTTTTTTTTTTTTTTTTTTTTTTTTTTTTTTTTTTTTTTTTTTTTTTTTTTTTTTTTTTTTTTTTTTTTTTTTTTTTTTTTTTTTTTTTTTTTTTTTTTTTTTTTTTTTTTTTTTTTTTTTTTTTTTTTTTTTTTTTTTTTTTTTTTTTTTTTTTTTTTTTTTTTTTTTTTTTTTTTTTTTTTTTTTTTTTTTTTTTTTTTTTTTTTTTTTTTTTTTTTTTTTTTTTTTTTTTTTTTTTTTTTTTTTTTTTTTTTTTTTTTTTTTTTTTTTTTTTTTTTTTTTTTTTTTTTTTTTTTTTTTTTTTTTTTTTTTTTTTTTTTTTTTTTTTTTTTTTTTTTTTTTTTTTTTTTTTTTTTTTTTTTTTTTTTTTTTTTTTTTTTTTTTTTTTTTTTTTTTTTTTTTTTTTTTTTTTTTTTTTTTTTTTTTTTTTTTTTTTTTTTTTTTTTTTTTTTTTTTTTTTTTTTTTTTTTTTTTTTTTTTTTTTTTTTTTTTTTTTTTTTTTTTTTTTTTTTTTTTTTTTTTTTTTTTTTTTTTTTTTTTTTTTTTTTTTTTTTTTTTTTTTTTTTTTTTTTTTTTTTTTTTTTTTTTTTTTTTTTTTTTTTTTTTTTTTTTTTTTTTTTTTTTTTTTTTTTTTTTTTTTTTTTTTTTTTTTTTTTTTTTTTTTTTTTTTTTTTTTTTTTTTTTTTTTTTTTTTTTTTTTTTTTTTTTTTTTTTTTTTTTTTTTTTTTTTTTTTTTTTTTTTTTTTTTTTTTTTTTTTTTTTTTTTTTTTTTTTTTTTTTTTTTTTTTTTTTTTTTTTTTTTTTTTTTTTTTTTTTTTTTTTTTTTTTTTTTTTTTTTTTTTTTTTTTTTTTTTTTTTTTTTTTTTTTTTTTTTTTTTTTTTTTTTTTTTTTTTTTTTTTTTTTTTTTTTTTTTTTTTTTTTTTTTTTTTTTTTTTTTTTTTTTTTTTTTTTTTTTTTTTTTTTTTTTTTTTTTTTTTTTTTTTTTTTTTTTTTTTTTTTTTTTTTTTTTTTTTTTTTTTTTTTTTTTTTTTTTTTTTTTTTTTTTTTTTTTTTTTTTTTTTTTTTTTTTTTTTTTTTTTTTTTTTTTTTTTTTTTTTTTTTTTTTTTTTTTTTTTTTTTTTTTTTTTTTTTTTTTTTTTTTTTTTTTTTTTTTTTTTTTTTTTTTTTTTTTTTTTTTTTTTTTTTTTTTTTTTTTTTTTTTTTTTTTTTTTTTTTTTTTTTTTTTTTTTTTTTTTTTTTTTTTTTTTTTTTTTTTTTTTTTTTTTTTTTTTTTTTTTTTTTTTTTTTTTTTTTTTTTTTTTTTTTTTTTTTTTTTTTTTTTTTTTTTTTTTTTTTTTTTTTTTTTTTTTTTTTTTTTTTTTTTTTTTTTTTTTTTTTTTTTTTTTTTTTTTTTTTTTTTTTTTTTTTTTTTTTTTTTTTTTTTTTTTTTTTTTTTTTTTTTTTTTTTTTTTTTTTTTTTTTTTTTTTTTTTTTTTTTTTTTTTTTTTTTTTTTTTTTTTTTTTTTTTTTTTTTTTTTTTTTTTTTTTTTTTTTTTTTTTTTTTTTTTTTTTTTTTTTTTTTTTTTTTTTTTTTTTTTTTTTTTTTTTTTTTTTTTTTTTTTTTTTTTTTTTTTTTTTTTTTTTTTTTTTTTTTTTTTTTTTTTTTTTTTTTTTTTTTTTTTTTTTTTTTTTTTTTTTTTTTTTTTTTTTTTTTTTTTTTTTTTTTTTTTTTTTTTTTTTTTTTTTTTTTTTTTTTTTTTTTTTTTTTTTTTTTTTTTTTTTTTTTTTTTTTTTTTTTTTTTTTTTTTTTTTTTTTTTTTTTTTTTTTTTTTTTTTTTTTTTTTTTTTTTTTTTTTTTTTTTTTTTTTTTTTTTTTTTTTTTTTTTTTTTTTTTTTTTTTTTTTTTTTTTTTTTTTTTTTTTTTTTTTTTTTTTTTTTTTTTTTTTTTTTTTTTTTTTTTTTTTTTTTTTTTTTTTTTTTTTTTTTTTTTTTTTTTTTTTTTTTTTTTTTTTTTTTGTTTTTTTTTTTTTTTTTTTTTTTTTTTTTTTTTTTTTTTTTTTTTTTTTTTTTTTTTTTTTTTTTTTTTTTTTTTTTTTTTTTTTTTTTTTTTTTTTTTTTTTTTTTTTTTTTTTTTTTTTTTTTTTTTTTTTTTTTTTTTTTTTTTTTTTTTTTTTTTTTTTTTTTTTTTTTTTTTTTTTTTTTTTTTTTTTTTTTTTTTTTTTTTTTTTTTTTTTTTTTTTTTTTTTTTTTTTTTTTTTTTTTTTTTTTTTTTTTTTTTTTTTTTTTTTTTTTTTTTTTTTTTTTTTTTTTTTTTTTTTTTTTTTTTTTTTTTTTTTTTTTTTTTTTTTTTTTTTTTTTTTTTTTTTTTTTTTTTTTTTTTTTTTTTTTTTTTTTTTTTTTTTTTTTTTTTTTTTTTTTTTTTTTTTTTTTTTTTTTTTTTTTTTTTTTTTTTTTTTTTTTTTTTTTTTTTTTTTTTTTTTTTTTTTTTTTTTTTTTTTTTTTTTTTTTTTTTTTTTTTTTTTTTTTTTTTTTTTTTTTTTTTTTTTTTTTTTTTTTTTTTTTTTTTTTTTTTTTTTTTTTTTTTTTTTTTTTTTTTTTTTTTTTTTTTTTTTTTTTTTTTTTTTTTTTTTTTTTTTTTTTTTTTTTTTTTTTTTTTTTTTTTTTTTTTTTTTTTTTTTTTTTTTTTTTTTTTTTTTTTTTTTTTTTTTTTTTTTTTTTTTTTTTTTTTTTTTTTTTTTTTTTTTTTTTTTTTTTTTTTTTTTTTTTTTTTTTTTTTTTTTTTTTTTTTTTTTTTTTTTTTTTTTTTTTTTTTTTTTTTTTTTTTTTTTTTTTTTTTTTTTTTTTTTTTTTTTTTTTTTTTTTTTTTTTTTTTTTTTTTTTTTTTTTTTTTTTTTTTTTTTTTTTTTTTTTTTTTTTTTTTTTTTTTTTTTTTTTTTTTTTTTTTTTTTTTTTTTTTTTTTTTTTTTTTTTTTTTTTTTTTTTTTTTTTTTTTTTTTTTTTTTTTTTTTTTTTTTTTTTTTTTTTTTTTTTTTTTTTTTTTTTTTTTTTTTTTTTTTTTTTTTTTTTTTTTTTTTTTTTTTTTTTTTTTTTTTTTTTTTTTTTTTTTTTTTTTTTTTTTTTTTTTTTTTTTTTTTTTTTTTTTTTTTTTTTTTTTTTTTTTTTTTTTTTTTTTTTTTTTTTTTTTTTTTTTTTTTTTTTTTTTTTTTTTTTTTTTTTTTTTTTTTTTTTTTTTTTTTTTTTTTTTTTTTTTTTTTTTTTTTTTTTTTTTTTTTTTTTTTTTTTTTTTTTTTTTTTTTTTTTTTTTTTTTTTTTTTTTTTTTTTTTTTTTTTTTTTTTTTTTTTTTTTTTTTTTTTTTTTTTTTTTTTTTTTTTTTTTTTTTTTTTTTTTTTTTTTTTTTTTTTTTTTTTTTTTTTTTTTTTTTTTTTTTTTTTTTTTTTTTTATTTTTTTTTTTTTTTTTTTTTTTTTTTTTTTTTTTTTTTTTTTTTTTTTTTTTTTTTTTTTTTTTTTTTTTTTTTTTTTTTTTTTTTTTTTTTTTTTTTTTTTTTTTTTTTTTTTTTTTTTTTTTTTTTTTTTTTTTTTTTTTTTTTTTTTTTTTTTTTTTTTTTTTTTTTTTTTTTTTTTTTTTTTTTTTTTTTTTTTTTTTTTTTTTTTTTTTTTTTTTTTTTTTTTTTTTTTTTTTTTTTTTTTTTTTTTTTTTTTTTTTTTTTTTTTTTTTTTTTTTTTTTTTTTTTTTTTTTTTTTTTTTTTTTTTTTTTTTTTTTTTTTTTTTTTTTTTTTTTTTTTTTTTTTTTTTTTTTTTTTTTTTTTTTTTTTTTTTTTTTTTTTTTTTTTTTTTTTTTTTTTTTTTTTTTTTTTTTTTTTTTTTTTTTTTTTTTTTTTTTTTTTTTTTTTTTTTTTTTTTTTTTTTTTTTTTTTTTTTTTTTTTTTTTTTTTTTTTTTTTTTTTTTTTTTTTTTTTTTTTTTTTTTTTTTTTTTTTTTTTTTTTTTTTTTTTTTTTTTTTTTTTTTTTTTTTTTTTTTTTTTTTTTTTTTTTTTTTTTTTTTTTTTTTTTTTTTTTTTTTTTTTTTTTTTTTTTTTTTTTTTTTTTTTTTTTTTTTTTTTTTTTTTTTTTTTTTTTTTTTTTTTTTTTTTTTTTTTTTTTTTTTTTTTTTTTTTTTTTTTTTTTTTTTTTTTTTTTTTTTTTTTTTTTTTTTTTTTTTTTTTTTTTTTTTTTTTTTTTTTTTTTTTTTTTTTTTTTTTTTTTTTTTTTTTTTTTTTTTTTTTTTTTTTTTTTTTTTTTTTTTTTTTTTTTTTTTTTTTTTTTTTTTTTTTTTTTTTTTTTTTTTTTTTTTTTTTTTTTTTTTTTTTTTTTTTTTTTTTTTTTTTTTTTTTTTTTTTTTTTTTTTTTTTTTTTTTTTTTTTTTTTTTTTTTTTTTTTTTTTTTTTTTTTTTTTTTTTTTTTTTTTTTTTTTTTTTTTTTTTTTTTTTTTTTTTTTTTTTTTTTTTTTTTTTTTTTTTTTTTTTTTTTTTTTTTTTTTTTTTTTTTTTTTTTTTTTTTTTTTTTTTTTTTTTTTTTTTTTTTTTTTTTTTTTTTTTTTTTTTTTTTTTTTTTTTTTTTTTTTTTTTTTTTTTTTTTTTTTTTTTTTTTTTTTTTTTTTTTTTTTTTTTTTTTTTTTTTTTTTTTTTTTTTTTTTTTTTTTTTTTTTTTTTTTTTTTTTTTTTTTTTTTTTTTTTTTTTTTTTTTTTTTTTTTTTTTTTTTTTTTTTTTTTTTTTTTTTTTTTTTTTTTTTTTTTTTTTTTTTTTTTTTTTTTTTTTTTTTTTTTTTTTTTTTTTTTTTTTTTTTTTTTTTTTTTTTTTTTTTTTTTTTTTTTTTTTTTTTTTTTTTTTTTTTTTTTTTTTTTTTTTTTTTTTTTTTTTTTTTTTTTTTTTTTTTTTTTTTTTTTTTTTTTTTTTTTTTTTTTTTTTTTTTTTTTTTTTTTTTTTTTTTTTTTTTTTTTTTTTTTTTTTTTTTTTTTTTTTTTTTTTTTTTTTTTTTTTTTTTTTTTTTTTTTTTTTTTTTTTTTTTTTTTTTTTTTTTTTTTTTTTTTTTTTTTTTTTTTTTTTTTTTTTTTTTTTTTTTTTTTTTTTTTTTTTTTTTTTTTTTTTTTTTTTTTTTTTTTTTTTTTTTTTTTTTTTTTTTTTTTTTTTTTTTTTTTTTTTTTTTTTTTTTTTTTTTTTTTTTTTTTTTTTTTTTTTTTTTTTTTTTTTTTTTTTTTTTTTTTTTTTTTTTTTTTTTTTTTTTTTTTTTTTTTTTTTTTTTTTTTTTTTTTTTTTTTTTTTTTTTTTTTTTTTTTTTTTTTTTTTTTTTTTTTTTTTTTTTTTTTTTTTTTTTTTTTTTTTTTTTTTTTTTTTTTTTTTTTTTTTTTTTTTTTTTTTTTTTTTTTTTTTTTTTTTTTTTTTTTTTTTTTTTTTTTTTTTTTTTTTTTTTTTTTTTTTTTTTTTTTTTTTTTTTTTTTTTTTTTTTTTTTTTTTTTTTTTTTTTTTTTTTTTTTTTTTTTTTTTTTTTTTTTTTTTTTTTTTTTTTTTTTTTTTTTTTTTTTTTTTTTTTTTTTTTTTTTTTTTTTTTTTTTTTTTTTTTTTTTTTTTTTTTTTTTTTTTTTTTTTTTTTTTTTTTTTTTTTTTTTTTTTTTTTTTTTTTTTTTTTTTTTTTTTTTTTTTTTTTTTTTTTTTTTTTTTTTTTTTTTTTTTTTTTTTTTTTTTTTTTTTTTTTTTTTTTTTTTTTTTTTTTTTTTTTTTTTTTTTTTTTTTTTTTTTTTTTTTTTTTTTTTTTTTTTTTTTTTTTTTTTTTTTTTTTTTTTTTTTTTTTTTTTTTTTTTTTTTTTTTTTTTTTTTTTTTTTTTTTTTTTTTTTTTTTTTTTTTTTTTTTTTTTTTTTTTTTTTTTTTTTTTTTTTTTTTTTTTTTTTTTTTTTTTTTTTTTTTTTTTTTTTTTTTTTTTTTTTTTTTTTTTTTTTTTTTTTTTTTTTTTTTTTTTTTTTTTTTTTTTTTTTTTTTTTTTTTTTTTTTTTTTTTTTTTTTTTTTTTTTTTTTTTTTTTTTTTTTTTTTTTTTTTTTTTTTTTTTTTTTTTTTTTTTTTTTTTTTTTTTTTTTTTTTTTTTTTTTTTTTTTTTTTTTTTTTTTTTTTTTTTTTTTTTTTTTTTTTTTTTTTTTTTTTTTTTTTTTTTTTTTTTTTTTTTTTTTTTTTTTTTTTTTTTTTTTTTTTTTTTTTTTTTTTTTTTTTTTTTTTTTTTTTTTTTTTTTTTTTTTTTTTTTTTTTTTTTTTTTTTTTTTTTTTTTTTTTTTTTTTTTTTTTTTTTTTTTTTTTTTTTTTTTTTTTTTTTTTTTTTTTTTTTTTTTTTTTTTTTTTTTTTTTTTTTTTTTTTTTTTTTTTTTTTTTTTTTTTTTTTTTTTTTTTTTTTTTTTTTTTTTTTTTTTTTTTTTTTTTTTTTTTTTTTTTTTTTTTTTTTTTTTTTTTTTTTTTTTTTTTTTTTTTTTTTTTTTTTTTTTTTTTTTTTTTTTTTTTTTTTTTTTTTTTTTTTTTTTTTTTTTTTTTTTTTTTTTTTTTTTTTTTTTTTTTTTTTTTTTTTTTTTTTTTTTTTTTTTTTTTTTTTTTTTTTTTTTTTTTTTTTTTTTTTTTTTTTTTTTTTTTTTTTTTTTTTTTTTTTTTTTTTTTTTTTTTTTTTTTTTTTTTTTTTTTTTTTTTTTTTTTTTTTTTTTTTTTTTTTTTTTTTTTTTTTTTTTTTTTTTTTTTTTTTTTTTTTTTTTTTTTTTTTTTTTTTTTTTTTTTTTTTTTTTTTTTTTTTTTTTTTTTTTTTTTTTTTTTTTTTTTTTTTTTTTTTTTTTTTTTTTTTTTTTTTTTTTTTTTTTTTTTTTTTTTTTTTTTTTTTTTTTTTTTTTTTTTTTTTTTTTTTTTTTTTTTTTTTTTTTTTTTTTTTTTTTTTTTTTTTTTTTTTTTTTTTTTTTTTTTTTTTTTTTTTTTTTTTTTTTTTTTTTTTTTTTTTTTTTTTTTTTTTTTTTTTTTTTTTTTTTTTTTTTTTTTTTTTTTTTTTTTTTTTTTTTTTTTTTTTTTTTTTTTTTTTTTTTTTTTTTTTTTTTTTTTTTTTTTTTTTTTTTTTTTTTTTTTTTTTTTTTTTTTTTTTTTTTTTTTTTTTTTTTTTTTTTTTTTTTTTTTTTTTTTTTTTTTTTTTTTTTTTTTTTTTTTTTTTTTTTTTTTTTTTTTTTTTTTTTTTTTTTTTTTTTTTTTTTTTTTTTTTTTTTTTTTTTTTTTTTTTTTTTTTTTTTTTTTTTTTTTTTTTTTTTTTTTTTTTTTTTTTTTTTTTTTTTTTTTTTTTTTTTTTTTTTTTTTTTTTTTTTTTTTTTTTTTTTTTTTTTTTTTTTTTTTTTTTTTTTTTTTTTTTTTTTTTTTTTTTTTTTTTTTTTTTTTTTTTTTTTTTTTTTTTTTTTTTTTTTTTTTTTTTTTTTTTTTTTTTTTTTTTTTTTTTTTTTTTTTTTTTTTTTTTTTTTTTTTTTTTTTTTTTTTTTTTTTTTTTTTTTTTTTTTTTTTTTTTTTTTTTTTTTTTTTTTTTTTTTTTTTTTTTTTTTTTTTTTTTTTTTTTTTTTTTTTTTTTTTTTTTTTTTTTTTTTTTTTTTTTTTTTTTTTTTTTTTTTTTTTTTTTTTTTTTTTTTTTTTTTTTTTTTTTTTTTTTTTTTTTTTTTTTTTTTTTTTTTTTTTTTTTTTTTTTTTTTTTTTTTTTTTTTTTTTTTTTTTTTTTTTTTTTTTTTTTTTTTTTTTTTTTTTTTTTTTTTTTTTTTTTTTTTTTTTTTTTTTTTTTTTTTTTTTTTTTTTTTTTTTTTTTTTTTTTTTTTTTTTTTTTTTTTTTTTTTTTTTTTTTTTTTTTTTTTTTTTTTTTTTTTTTTTTTTTTTTTTTTTTTTTTTTTTTTTTTTTTTTTTTTTTTTTTTTTTTTTTTTTTTTTTTTTTTTTTTTTTTTTTTTTTTTTTTTTTTTTTTTTTTTTTTTTTTTTTTTTTTTTTTTTTTTTTTTTTTTTTTTTTTTTTTTTTTTTTTTTTTTTTTTTTTTTTTTTTTTTTTTTTTTTTTTTTTTTTTTTTTTTTTTTTTTTTTTTTTTTTTTTTTTTTTTTTTTTTTTTTTTTTTTTTTTTTTTTTTTTTTTTTTTTTTTTTTTTTTTTTTTTTTTTTTTTTTTTTTTTTTTTTTTTTTTTTTTTTTTTTTTTTTTTTTTTTTTTTTTTTTTTTTTTTTTTTTTTTTTTTTTTTTTTTTTTTTTTTTTTTTTTTTTTTTTTTTTTTTTTTTTTTTTTTATTTTTTTTTTTTTTTTTTTTTTTTTTTTTTTTTTTTTTTTTTTTTTTTTTTTTTTTTTTTTTTTTTTTTTTTTTTTTTTTTTTTTTTTTTTTTTTTTTTTTTTTTTTTTTTTTTTTTTTTTTTTTTTTTTTTTTTTTTTTTTTTTTTTTTTTTTTTTTTTTTTTTTTTTTTTTTTTTTTTTTTTTTTTTTTTTTTTTTTTTTTTTTTTTTTTTTTTTTTTTTTTTTTTTTTTTTTTTTTTTTTTTTTTTTTTTTTTTTTTTTTTTTTTTTTTTTTTTTTTTTTTTTTTTTTTTTTTTTTTTTTTTTTTTTTTTTTTTTTTTTTTTTTTTTTTTTTTTTTTTTTTTTTTTTTGTTTTTTTTTTTTTTTTTTTTTTTTTTTTTTTTTTTTTTTTTTTTTTTTTTTTTTTTTTTTTTTTTTTTTTTTTTTTTTTTTTTTTTTTTTTTTTTTTTTTTTTTTTTTTTTTTTTTTTTTTTTTTTTTTTTATTTTTTTTTTTTTTTTTTTTTTTTTTTTTTTTTTTTTTTTTTTTTTTTTTTTTTTTTTTTTTTTTTTTTTTTTTTTTTTTTTTTTTTTTTTTTTTTTTTTTTTTTTTTTTTTTTTTTTTTTTTTTTTTTTTTTTTTTTTTTTTTTTTTTTTTTTTTTTTTTTTTTTTTTTTTTTTTTTTTTTTTTTTTTTTTTTTTTTTTTTTTTTTTTTTTTTTTTTTTTTTTTTTTTTTTTTTTTTTTTTTTTTTTTTTTTTTTTTTTTTTTTTTTTTTTTTTTTTTTTTATTTTTTTTTTTTTTTTTAATTTTTTTTTTAATTATTTTTTTTTTTTTTTTTTTTTCTTTTTTTTTTTCTTTCTTTCTTTTTTTTTTTTTTTTTTTTTTTTTTTTTTTCTTTCAACGGCCTGCCCGATACGAGGGTAATTTTTTTTTTTTTTTTTTTTTTTTTTTTTTTTTTTTTTTTTTTTTTTTTTTTTTTATTTTTTTTTTTTTTTTTTTTTTTTTTTTTTTTTTTTTTTTTTTTTTTTTTTTTTTTTTTTTTTTTTTTTTTTTTTTTTTTTTTTTTTTTTTTTTTTTTTTTTTTTTTTTTTTTTTTTTTTTTTTTTTTTTTTTTTTTTTTTTTTTTTTTTTTTTTTTTTTTTTTTTTTTTTTTTTTTTTTTTTTTTTTTTTTTTTTTTTTTTTTTTTTTTTTTTTTTTTTTTTTTTTTTTTTTTTTTTTTTTTTTTTTTTTTTTTTTTTTTTTTTTTTTTTTTTTTTTTTTTTTTTTTTTTTTTTTTTTTTTTTTTTTTTTTTTTTTTTTTTTTTTTTTTTTTTTTTTTTTTTTTTTTTTTTTTTTTTTTTTTTTTTTTTTTTTTTTTTTTTTTTTTTTTTTTTTTTTTTTTTTTTTTTTTTTTTTTTTTTTTTTTTTTTTTTTTTTTTTTTTTTTTTTTTTTTTTTTTTTTTTTTTTTTTTTTTTTTTTTTTTTTTTTTTTTTTTTTTTTTTTTTTTTTTTTTTTTTTTTTTTTTTTTTTTTTTTTTTTTTTTTTTTTTTTTTTTTTTTTTTTTTTTTTTTTTTTTTTTTTTTTTTTTTTTTTTTTTTTTTTTTTTTTTTTTTTTTTTTTTTTTTTTTTTTTTTTTTTTTTTTTTTTTTTTTTTTTTTTTTTTTTTTTTTTTTTTTTTTTTTTTTTTTTTTTTTTTTTTTTTTTTTTTTTTTTTTTTTTTTTTTTTTTTTTTTTTTTTTTTTTTTTTTTTTTTTTTTTTTTTTTTTTTTTTTTTTTTTTTTTTTTTTTTTTTTTTTTTTTTTTTTTTTTTTTTTTTTTTTTTTTTTTTTTTTTTTTTTTTTTTTTTTTTTTTTTTTTTTTTTTTTTTTTTTTTTTTTTTTTTTTTTTTTTTTTTTTTTTTTTTTTTTTTTTTTTTTTTTTTTTTTTTTTTTTTTTTTTTTTTTTTTTTTTTTTTTTTTTTTTTTTTTTTTTTTTTTTTTTTTTTTTTTTTTTTTTTTTTTTTTTTTTTTTTTTTTTTTTTTTTTTTTTTTTTTTTTTTTTTTTTTTTTTTTTTTTTTTTTTTTTTTTTTTTTTTTTTTTTTTTTTTTTTTTTTTTTTTTTTTTTTTTTTTTTTTTTTTTTTTTTTTTTTTTTTTTTTTTTTTTTTTTTTTTTTTTTTTTTTTTTTTTTTTTTTTTTTTTTTTTTTTTTTTTTTTTTTTTTTTTTTTTTTTTTTTTTTTTTTTTTTTTTTTTTTTTTTTTTTTTTTTTTTTTTTTTTTTTTTTTTTTTTTTTTTTTTTTTTTTTTTTTTTTTTTTTTTTTTTTTTTTTTTTTTTTTTTTTTTTTTTTTTTTTTTTTTTTTTTTTTTTTTTTTTTTTTTTTTTTTTTTTTTTTTTTTTTTTTTTTTTTTTTTTTTTTTTTTTTTTTTTTTTTTTTTTTTTTTTTTTTTTTTTTTTTTTTTTTTTTTTTTTTTTTTTTTTTTTTTTTTTTTTTTTTTTTTTTTTTTTTTTTTTTTTTTTTTTTTTTTTTTTTTTTTTTTTTTTTTTTTTTTTTTTTTTTTTTTTTTTTTTTTTTTTTTTTTTTTTTTTTTTTTTTTTTTTTTTTTTTTTTTTTTTTTTTTTTTTTTTTTTTTTTTTTTTTTTTTTTTTTTTTTTTTTTTTTTTTTTTTTTTTTTTTTTTTTTTTTTTTTTTTTTTTTTTTTTTTTTTTTTTTTTTTTTTTTTTTTTTTTTTTTTTTTTTTTTTTTTTTTTTTTTTTTTTTTTTTTTTTTTTTTTTTTTTTTTTTTTTTTTTTTTTTTTTTTTTTTTTTTTTTTTTTTTTTTTTTTTTTTTTTTTTTTTTTTTTTTTTTTTTTTTTTTTTTTTTTTTTTTTTTTTTTTTTTTTTTTTTTTTTTTTTTTTTTTTTTTTTTTTTTTTTTTTTTTTTTTTTTTTTTTTTTTTTTTTTTTTTTTTTTTTTTTTTTTTTTTTTTTTTTTTTTTTTTTTTTTTTTTTTTTTTTTTTTTTTTTTTTTTTTTTTTTTTTTTTTTTTTTTTTTTTTTTTTTTTTTTTTTTTTTTTTTTTTTTTTTTTTTTTTTTTTTTTTTTTTTTTTTTTTTTTTTTTTTTTTTTTTTTTTTTTTTTTTTTTTTTTTTTTTTTTTTTTTTTTTTTTTTTTTTTTTTTTTTTTTTTTTTTTTTTTTTTTTTTTTTTTTTTTTTTTTTTTTTTTTTTTTTTTTTTTTTTTTTTTTTTTTTTTTTTTTTTTTTTTTTTTTTTTTTTTTTTTTTTTTTTTTTTTTTTTTTTTTTTTTTTTTTTTTTTTTTTTTTTTTTTTTTTTTTTTTTTTTTTTTTTTTTTTTTTTTTTTTTTTTTTTTTTTTTTTTTTTTTTTTTTTTTTTTTTTTTTTTTTTTTTTTTTTTTTTTTTTTTTTTTTTTTTTTTTTTTTTTTTTTTTTTTTTTTTTTTTTTTTTTTTTTTTTTTTTTTTTTTTTTTTTTTTTTTTTTTTTTTTTTTTTTTTTTTTTTTTTTTTTTTTTTTTTTTTTTTTTTTTTTTTTTTTTTTTTTTTTTTTTTTTTTTTTTTTTTTTTCTTTATTTTTTTTTTTTTAATTTTTTTTTTTTTTTTTTTTTTTTTTTTTTTTTTTTTTTTTTTTTTTTTTTTTTTTTTTTTTTTTTTTTTTTTTTTTTTTTTTTTTTTTTTTTTTTTTTTTTTTTTTTTTTTTTTTTTTTTTTTTTTTTTTTTTTTTTTTTTTTTTTTTTTTTTTTTTTTTTTTTTTTTTTTTTTTTTTTTTTTTTTTTTTTTTTTTTTTTTTTTTTTTTTTTTTTTTTTTTTTTTTTTTTTTTTTTTTTTTTTTTTTTTTTTTTTTTTTTTTTTTTTTTTTTTTTTTTTTTTTTTTTTTTTTTTTTTTTTTTTTTTTTTTTTTTTTTTTTTTTTTTTTTTTTTTTTTTTTTTTTTTTTTTTTTTTTTTTTTTTTTTTTTTTTTTTTTTTTTTTTTTTTTTTTTTTTTTTTTTTTTTTTTTTTTTTTTTTTTTTTTTTTTTTTTTTTTTTTTTTTTTTTTTTTTTTTTTTTTTTTTTTTTTTTTTTTTTTTTTTTTTTTTTTTTTTTTTTTTTTTTTTTTTTTTTTTTTTTTTTTTTTTTTTTTTTTTTTTTTTTTTTTTTTTTTTTTTTTTTTTTTTTTTTTTTTTTTTTTTTTTTTTTTTTTTTATTTTTTTTTTTTTTTTTTTTTTTTTTTTTTTTTTTTTTTTTTTTTTTTTTTTTTTTTTTTTTTTTTTTTTTTTTTTTTTTTTTTTTTTTTTTTTTTTTTTTTTTTTTTTTTTTTTTTTTTTTTTTTTTTTTTTTTTTTTTTTTTTTTTTTTTTTTTTTTTTTTTTTTTTTTTTTTTTTTTTTTTTTTTTTTTTTTTTTTTTTTTTTTTTTTTTTTTTTTTTTTTTTTTTTTTTTTTTTTTTTTTTTTTTTTTTTTTTTTTTTTTAATGAAAGTTCATAGCTGAGGTTGAGGCTCCCTGAGTAACCGTAGCATCAGAGGCAAAGGGACTGGCACCATTTTCAGGAGCATGGCCTTGAAACTCAAACTCCCTTAGTCGTAACTCATGTTCCCTTTGTAATCTCTTCTCCTCCTTTTCTGCTTCCCTCTCTGCAGCTAATCTCTTCTCTTCTCTTTCTGCAGCTAATTTCTTCTCTTCTCTTTCTGCAGCTAATCTTTTGTCTTCTCTTTCTGCTTCCAATTTCTTAGCCTCTTTGTCAGCCTCAATCTGCAACCTCTTAGTCTCAGCCTCAGCTTGCAACCTCTTAGTCTCAGCCTCTAACCTTCTTTCGGCTTCTTTTTCTAATCTTCTTTCTTCGCGTTTTAATAGTTAAAGATTCAAAATCCCGGACGAGCCCCCAATATATGTGGTGAAGTGGGATGTTATAAATACTTATAGGGAACTTAGTGTACTGACTGAGATCAGCTGTGAAGGTATCTATATCTATTAAGAGTAGTGTATTATAGATAACCTTACTTGCTACCACATATATATATATCTCAGTCAGAATTATTCTGGAATAGTGTGATGCTACGTTATGTGTCTAGGGTATGTGTATGATGAAGTGTAAGTCACAACAACAGACAGATAAACAATTTAATTTAATCCACTACTCTTGACAACACTGTGACACTCACATACATATAACACTCTACAAAGATATCTTAAAAGAGTCACTGATAAACTTTCAAATAACAATATGTATTCATTACTGGCATGAATGAATATGTGTCCTGATTCAACTACAAGGGAACCAGGAATCACAATCAATTTAAATTACAAGTTATGTACAGAATGTATTTAATATGAATATTGTAGTGACATATATTATTACAAATGTTCTATGTGTGTCAGTTGTGTAGTAGTAAAATGAGGTAATACTGGTTTTGTTTTGTTCAAGCTCTGTTGGTATTTGTCATCATGACTTCAATAGTTTGTCTTTAGGGACTAGTATTGGAGATGTTCACAGTTCCTGATTTTAAGACAAGTAAATTCCCCTCTTAATGTTAATTTTAAAAAAGTCAGTTCAAGATGAGGGGACATAATGTTGAGCTCAGCTGGCCAAGTTAGCTTATCTGGCGTGATGGCGGCAGGAAAGGACTCCTCTGCTCGAATTCTCCTCTGGGCTCTGGAGACACCTCACTGATAGCTAAAAGGACCAAGGAGTATGCTGTCCGACACTGGATTCAGCAAAGCTCTGACCAGGTGCTGCTCAGTACCATCAAGACCACTGTCCCACAATTCATACGAATAAACACAGATACGTTGATTAGCAATGAATTCTGGCACAAACTGGCACAAATTCCCATCTGCTTATCTTCCAGGCTTTTATTTAGCAAAATATATGCTGGCTTCAACGCACTGATGCTTTATCAAGCTATTTTAAACAAGTGGTTTCGAACTAACGCTCCCAAGTGTGTATATCAGCGAGTCTGACCAATGAGCCCCGTTTCGACAAGTGTTTGAAAAAATGTTACCTTTCCCCGTTTCCCCTAACAACCAAGATAGTATTTATAGCCCGACCAATCGTGGTTAGGCTTTCATTTGTTGCGCTCCAATCAATTTGGAGTTTACATGGTAGGCTATTTCTGTAACGTAAATTTTTTTCAAACACGTTAAAAAAAAATCTTATGAGCAGAAATGATTTTATGCTGTCAGGCACCCCCAATATTTTATTTTGGGTATAATTTATTAATTCCTGGACTATTTGCGTAACGTTTTACATATTATTTGTCAGCAAGCCCTAAGGAACCCAAAAATACAAATTTAAAGGAGCTACGTGGCTGCATTCAAAATATGCAATTTCTTCTACCTCCTGTTTCGAAGATGTGCTGTCTGGGTACTGTTATGTTCTCAACCGTAAACCCATCTAATGTTATCTTTTCTAATAAGAGTTTTTTATGATTTATAAACCTAACTCTGGGAAAGGGTAGTGTATTTTATCACTGTCCGTCTGAAAAAAAATTAGTGCATGTAGACTTACACGCGTGATGCATGCGTTCCTGATTTTCAGCCCTCCCCTCTCTCTTTATCCTTTTGTCCATCTGTTCGTTCGTTTTGGTAACGCAGTATAATTAATGTTAGGATTAATTTAGGTCATTACGCAGTACGTCTCAATGTTTTTCTTAGAAATGCAGCACACGTTTCATTGAAGAAGGCGGGTAATAATACAGTAAGCTTTTATATCAACGTGAAAGCGTTACAATTTGCAGACGAAGCAGAAAACAAGGGGGATTTCGAGTACATTCTTTGTGACAGCACTGTTATTTTACCATTGCTCTTCTCTTTATTAATTTTATTTGTTAGGCTTCATATTTACCTAATAATTTATATATGTGGATTAGAATATTTCATGACAATGTTATTAAATGAAAGATATCCTGGTCAAAAAGATGTATCAGATGATACCAGGATAGTGCCAGATAAGAGACTGGTCTTATAAGAAATACCCTCTTCTCTGAGAAGAGCAAGATTGTATCGACAATCAAAGGTTGGGTCAAGCTGTATAAACCTTCAAGTATGATGATAGTGTTTGTTACTGAAGGTCTAAGTGCTACCTCTCAAGATCCTCCCTTGAATAATGGTTATTATTTTTGTATTGACTCTGCTAAGGGATTAATTAGTTAATTAAATATGTAATAGATATATATAACCAACAGAACCTTAACTCAATTTAAATAATTAAGTAAGACTGATTATATATATTTACAATTTATTGATCCTATACCGTTTCTCTTTTCGGTTAGGAAAATGATAAAGAATTCAAAAGTTTTTTCAAGATAAAATAAATAAACAAGGAATGTCCATTTCCAGAATAGCTAAATATGATAAAATTATATTTCAAATATTAATTATTTTTTCCCATTAACTCTTTCAGCCCCAAGCAAAAAAGTGGGTTTGGCCCAAGCAAAAATGGCCACCCCAGTGCGTTTTAGCTGTGAAGGTATCTATATCTATCAAGAGTAGTGTATTATAGATAACCTTACTTGCTACCACATATCTATATATCTCAGTCAGAATTATTCTGGAATAGTGTGATGCTACGTTATGTGTCTAGGGTATGAGTATGGTGAAGTGTAAGTCACAACAACAGACAGATAAACAATTTAATTTAATCCACTACTCTTGACAACACTGTGACACTCACATACATCTAACACTCTATGAGAATATCTTAAAGGAGTCACTGATAAATTTTCAAATAACAATCTGTATTAATTACTGTCATAAAGGTATATGTGTGTCCTGATTCAAAGACAAAGGAACCAGGAATCACAATCAATGTTAATTACAAGTTATGTACAGAATGTATTAATATGAATCTGGTAGTGACATATATTATTACAAATATCCTATGTGTGTCAGTTGTGTAGTAGTAAAATGAGGTAATACTGGTTTTGTTTTGTTCAAGCTCTGTTGGTATTTGTCATCATGACTTCAATAGTTTGTCTTAAGGAAATTAGTATTGGAGATGTTCTCAGTTCCTGATATTAAGACAATTAATTTCCCCTCTTAATATTATTTTTACTAAGTCATTTCAAGATGAGGGGACATAATGTTGAGCTCAGCTGGCCAAGTTAGCTTATCTGGCGTGATGGCGGCAGGAAAGGACTCCTCTGCTCGAATTCTCCTCTGGGCTCTGGAGACACCTCACTGATAGCTAAAAGGACCAAGGAGTATGCTGTCCGACACTGGATTCAGCAAAGCTCTGACCAGGTGCTGCTCAGTACCATCAAGACCACGGTCCCTGAAATCAAGAAGGATGTACCTTCTACTTCATAACTAACTTAAACTCTCTTGTTACACTGATCACAACACAGCACAAACATTGAGTTCAGAGCATTAGGCCAACTGTCAGCTTCATTTGAAATACTTTATTCCAGTATTACCCTTCTTAATGGTTACTACGCCTCTGCAATTCCAGCATTATTTCTTTCTATTCAATCATCCAGGTGTCAGTGTACTGTTTGGCCATTCCATGCCGTTTTACTTCTCTCCGACACCCTCTGTTCAGGCTGGAGCATTACAGGCTTTACCTCACGTTGGCCACTGAACTACACATATATATACAGGCATAAATCAACAATTCACATTCAATTTTCATTAAAAGATATTGAATGGTTCAAGCTTACCACAATTCATACGAATAAACACAGATACGTTGATTAGCAATGAATTCTGGCACAAACTGGCACAAATTCCCATCTGCTTATCTTCCAGGCTTTTATTTAGCCAAATATAAGCTGGCTTCAACGCACTGATGCTTTATCAAGTTTATTTAAACAAGTGGTTTCGAACTAACGCTCCCAAGTGTGTATATCAGCGAGTCTGACCAATGAGCCCCGTTTCGACAAGTGTTTGAAAAAATGTTACCTTTCCCCGTCTCCCCCAACAACCAAGATAGTATTTATAGCCCGACCAATCGTGGTTAGGCTTTCATTTGTTGCGCTCCAATCAATTTGGAGTTTACATGGTAGGCTATTTCTGTAACGTAAATTTTTTCTTCAAACACGTTATAAAAAAAATCTTATGAGCAGAAATGATTTTATGCTGTCAGGCACCCCCAATATTTTATTTTGGGTATAATTTATTAATTCCTGGACTATTTGCGTAACGTTTTACATATTATTTGTCAGCAAGCCCTAAGGAACCCAAAAATACAAATTTAAAGGAGCTACGTGGCTGCATTCAAAATATGCAATTTCTTCTACCTCCTGTTTCGAAGATGTGCTGTCTGGGTACTGTTATGTTTTCAAACGTAAACCCATCTATTGTTATCTTTTCTAATAAGAGTTTTTTATGATTTATAAACCTAACTCTGGGAAAGGGTAGTGTATTTTATCACTGTCCGTCTGAAAAAAAAAGTTAGTGCTTGTAGTCTTACACGCGTGATGGCAGCATTTGTGTATCGCGCGAAGCGTGTTGCATGCGTTCCTGATTTTCAGCCCTCCCCTCTCTCTTTATCCTTTTGTCCATCTGTTCGTTCGTTTTGGTAACGTAATATAATTAATGTTAGGATTAATTTAGGTCATTACGCAGGGCCTCTCAATGCTTTTCCAAGAAATACAGCACACGTTTCATTGAAGAAAGCGGGTAATAATACAGTAAGCTTTTATATCAACGTGAAAGCATTACAATTTGCAGACGTAGCAGAAAACAAGGGGGATTTCGAGTACATTCTTTGTGACAGCACTGTTATTTTTCCATTGCTCTTTTCTTTATTAATTTTATTTGTTAGGCTTCATATTTACCTAATAATTTATATATGTGGATTAGAATATTTCATGACACCTCCCCTCTTAAAACAGACATTATATGTCAGTCCTTTATTCTATATACACATAGAGAAATTTATTATTATTTCTGGGGTTTACGGTGATTCTCATCACACGGATGGCGGCTTAAAAAATCCGCTCCCAAATTGGTTTTTCCAGATATATACTCAATGCTAAAATTATATGGAGCCAGAAGCAAAGACCATCGGAGTAACCTAGAGTTCTCATGCTTAGCCTGTGCTAAAAACGATAAAGGTTTGTGATCTGTTTGCAACTTAAATGCCTTCCCATATAGATAAATATTGAATTTCTTTATCGCCCATATTACTGCAAGACATTCTTTTTCGCTAGTTGAGTAGTTGATTTCAGCTTTATTCAACTTTCTGCTAGCATATGCCACTGGGCTTAATTCCCCATCCAATGCATCTGATTTCTGTAGTAGAGTTGCACCTAGCCCAATATTACTTGCATCCGTCCTTACAATGAATTCTTGACTTAAGTCAGGTAATTTCAAAATGGGTTTACTTGTGAGCTTTTCCTTCAATTCTTGGTACGTCATTTCACATTGTGGTGTCCATGTAATGCGATCTGGATGTCCTTTACGTGTCAATTCAGTTAACGGTGCACATATGGAATTAAAGTTTTTGATATACTTCTGGTAGAAACCACATAATGAGACAAAGGATCTCACGTCCTTCTTGGTTTGTGGTCTCGGGGGCTTTCTGTAGTTTTTCTAAATTCTTTGGGTCAGGGGTCATGTTTCCCTGATAAACTGTGTGTCCCAAAAATTCCAATTCTTTACATCCAACGCAACATTTTGTTGGTCGGGCTGTTAAATTTGCCTCCCTAAGTCGATCAAACAGCATGTTCAGAGAGTCAATGTGTTCCTCAAATGTTTCTGTTGCTATAAGGATATCATCCATAAAATTTGTTATACAGGGATTATTCAGAGGATCCAATAATTTTCTCATCATTCTAGAGAAGACACTAGGCGCATTCTTCAATCCAAATGGCAATCTATTAAACTCATAGTGTCCTTCTGAGGTACTAAAAGCTAAGTATGGTCTAACCTCAGGCTTTACTGGGATCTGATAGTATCCTTTACTCAAATCCACTTTTGAGAAATATTTAGCTTTATTTAGTCTGGCAAACAGCTGATTTGTATCCGGCAATGGATCCACCTGTCCTTCTGTAATAGCATTCAGTCTCCTGTAATCTATACAGAGTCTATGTTCTCCAGAGGGCTTCCTTAAAAGTACAACACCGGAACTATACGAAGACTCACTGTGCGAAATAATTCCTTCCTTCAACAGATAGTCTATCTCTTCCTTCAAAGCTTTCTCCTTAGCAAACGGAATCGAATATGGTTTCATACAGACAGGTGTGGGGTCTATCAGTTTCATATCATATTCCAATAGGTTTGTATGCCCTGGTCGGTCTGTTAACACCTCTGCATGATTATTTAGAACCTGTTGCACTCTCTCTTTCTGAGTTTTCGTTAAATGTGTACTGATTTTCACCTGTGCTGCTGTCTCACAGGGGTGTAATGGATATTCAAATGATGAAAGTGGTTCCTTTTTCATCTCCATGGCGATGGACAAGGTCAACAAGTGTGTCTCTTCCTGATGTTCTCTTTCCAAATATTTCTTCAGGAGATTCACATGATAGATTTTTTCTTTCCCCTTCTTATCTATCTTATAATTTGTTCTAGACACCTTCTCTAAAACTGTATATGGACCCTGCCATCCAATTTGTAACTTATTCTGACTCCCAGGCAAAAGAAGCAGTACTTTCTCTCCCACAGCCAAATTTCTGTCTTTCGCCTTCCTGTTATAATAGGCAGCATGTTTCTTCCTGGCTTGTTTCAAATTTTCATTGGCAAGTTTCCAGCCAGTTTTCAACCGAGTGGTCAGCTCATTCACATATTGGTATGAAGATGTAATGTTTTCCTCTGCCTTTTCATCAGTCCACGTTCTTAACAAAGCTACATATGGACCTTTAATTGTGTGGACCTATTTGTCCATGCACCGGTATGGTCTCTTCCACTCGAAGCTTTATAGTGATGATTTTTCCTCCAGAATTATCATTCACAAAACGACCGCTACCAATTTTTCTCTTGGGGCTGTCTCCCCACTTAAAATTCTTGATGAGAGATTTCCTCTCTACATCCTCTTCCTCCAGTTTGTTTAAGTCCGATTGAGGGATTGTCGGCTTATCCTGGGGTAAGACATCCTTTTGCACTCTCCGCATAGTGGCCATTGTAAAACAGTTAAGTGAAGCTTGTCCGTGAAAAGGGGCTTCCCATTCCATTTGGTCCACTTTATCAAATCTATATTTCTTTTTATTGTCAGGCCTAATTTTGCTCCGGGGCGTGTCCAGGTCCTGATCCATGTTCCCACTTGTGGGTGTTCCCTCATGTGCTATGCTACACCTTTCTACAAAATTTTCAATGTCCCATCTTGCTTTGGGCCAATAATAATTGTGAGCCACCTTTTGGATGATGGTACCTATCTTCTCATGGTCCCCATCTGGTTTCACATGTAGGCTCCTTATTAAGTCTGTCCTATATCTTTTTGGAAGAACCAGCTGTCCGTGACCATTGGATCTAGTTCCAGTCTTCCTATACATCAACTTGTTTTTCATGTAAAAATCTCCCTTGCCTGGAGTTGTATGACAAGTTGACAATTTTCTGAAACAAGGCTTGAGTGTTTTATCCCCAGCCTGTGCCTTCCTCATCTCTTCTGGAGTGGTATCTAACATAATATCCTCCTCCTGTCTTGAGGTCGACCTGACCTGAAGGGTTGCCATATACACAGGTTTCCTTCTGCAACGGTCAGTGTCATGATTGTCCATCTGACAATTCTTACACCACCTTTTTCCTTGGTTGAAAGATTTTCTTTCATCATATTTCCTTTCATCGAATTGTGGGAATTTATTTTTATTTTCATACCGTGGCCTATCAAATTGGTGCTTACCTTTATTTTGATCCTTAGGATCAAATTTATTAAAGTTCTGTGGTGCCCTAAAGTTGTCCACCTGTTTCTTTTTATTACCTGTTACCTCTGCTTGAGCTGCTTGATACCTTTCAGCAACATTTAGCAACTCATCCAGCCTCTCTGCATCTTGTTCCATGAGAAACTTTCTCAGGTCTGGAGCCATGGACTCTCTTAATTGCTCTATAAGGACCATTTCCTTAAGATCTTGGGTTTTCCCCAGAGAAGTCCATTTCTCCAAGTATGTCTCTATTCGTGCAGAGAACTGGTGATAGGTTTCACCTGACAGTAGTTTAGCATTCCTAAATTTTTTTCTATAGAATTCTGCATTCTTTTCATACCTTAACAAAAGAGCCTGCTTTAGCATATCATAATTTTCCTGATCACCTCTGCTCATTTTTGCAAAAACTTCATAAGCTGCCCCACGAAGTCCCTGAGATAACTTTAAGCTCCACCTTTCTCTCTCTAACCCATACGTGGTAGCTAATAGTTCGTACCTATTTAGGTAGCTCTCTATATCATCGTCTTTCTCAACAAAATGATCTAAATGAAAATTCATAGCTGAGGTTGAGGCTCCCTGAGTAACCGTAGCATCAGAGGCAAAGGGACTGGCACCATTTTCAGGAGCATGGCCTTGAAACTCAAACTCCCTTAGTCGTAACTCATGTTCCCTTTGTAATCTTTTTTCTTCTGCTTCCCTTTCTGCAGCTAATTTCCTCTCTTCTGCAGCTAATTTCTTCTCTTCCCTTTCTGCAGCTAATCTTTTGTCTTCCCTTTCTGCAGCCAATCTTCTGTCTTCTCTTTCTGCCTCCAATTTCTTAGCCTCAATCTGCAACCTCTTAGTCTCAGCCTCAGCTTCAACCTGCAACCTCTTAGTCTCAGCCTCAGCTCCAAATTGTAACTTCTTAATTTCCCTGTCAGCCTCTAACTTTCTTTCGGCTTCAAACCTTCTTTCTTCGCGTTCAATAAATTTGTCACATTCCGTAGTAACATAGGCAACCATAACTTGCCCATCTAATCCTAACTCTTTTGCAGTCTGAACCGCAGCAGATCGAAATTTGGCCAGGTCCGCCATTGTCTATCAGGTAACTTTATATAATGTCTAACCAACAATTCAATCTCTAATGGACAACACAGGCACCGTGAGCTCAACCTTATTTAATTCCACCCAAGGATACCTTTTAATTCTTATATTCCCTGAAGTGAATTATCCCCAATATTTTTAATAGTTAAAGATTCAAAATCCCAAGAGCGAGACCCCAATATATGTGGTGAAGTGGGATGTTATAAATATTTATAGGGGACTTAGTGTACTGACTGAGATCAGCTGTGAAGGTATCTATATCTATTAAGAGTAGTGTATTATAGATAACCTTACTTGCTACCACATATCTCTATATCTCAGTCAGAATTATTCTGGAATAGTGTGATGCTACGTTATGTGTCTAGGGTATGAGTGTGGTGAAGTGTAAGTCACAACAACAGACAGATAAACAATTTAATTTAATCCACTACTCTTGACAACACTGTGACACTCACATACATATAACACTCTATGAGAATATCTTAAAGGAGGCACTGATAACTTTTCAAATAACAAGCTGTATTAATTGCTATCATAAAGGTATATGTGTGTCCTGATTCAAAGACAAAGGAACCAGGAATCACAATCAATGTTAATTACAAGTTATGTACAGAATGTATTAATATGAATCTGGTAGTGACATATATTATTACAAATATCCTATGTGTGTCAGTTGTGTAATAGTAGTATGAGGTAATACTGGTTTGGTTTTGTTCAAGCTCTGTTGGTATTTGTCATCATGACTTCAATAGTTTGTCTTAAGGAAATTAGTATTGAAGATGTTCTCAGTTCCTGATATTAAGACAATTAATTTCCCCTCTTAATATTATTTTTACTAAGTCATTTCAAGATGAGGGGATATAATGTTGAGCTCAGCTGGCCAAGTTAGCTTATCTGGCGTGATGGCGGCAGGAAAGGACTCCTCTGCTCGAATTCTCCTCTGGGCTCTGGAGACACCTCACTGATAGCTAAAAAGACCAAGGAGTATGCTGTCCGACACTGGATTCAGCAAAGCTCTGACTAGGTGCTGCTCAGTACCATCAAGACCACGGTCCCTGAAATCAAGAAGGATGTACCTTCTACTTCATAACTAACTTAAACTCTCTTGTTACACTGATCACAACACAGCACAAACATTGAGTTCAGAGCATTAGGCCAACTGTCAGCTTCATTTGAAATACTTTATTCCAGTATTACCCTTCTTAATGGTTACTACGCCTCTGCAATTCCAGCATTATTTCTTTCTATTCAATCATCCAGATGTCAGTGTACTGTTTGGCCATTCCATGCCGTTTTACTTCTCTCCGACACCCTCTGTTCAGGCTGGAGCATTACAGGCTTTACCTCACGTTGGCCACTGAACTACACATATATATACAGGCATAAATCAACAATTCACATTCAATTTTCATTAAAAGATATTGAATGGTTCAAGCTTACCACAATTCATACGAATAAACACAGATACGTTGATTAGCAATGAATTCTGGCACAAACTGGCACAAATTCCCATCTGCTTATCTTCCAGGCTTTTATTTAGCCAAATATAAGCTGGCTTCAACGCACTGATGCTTTATCAAGTTTATTTAAACAAGTGGTTTCGAACTAACGCTCCCAAGTGTGTATATCAGCGAGTCTGACCAATGAGCCCCGTTTCGACAAGTGTTTGAAAAAATGTTACCTTTTCCCGTCTCCCCCAACAACCAAGATAGTATTTATAGCCCGACCAATCGTGGTTAGGCTTTCATTTGTTGCGCTCCAATCAATTTGGAGTTTACATGGTAGGCTATTTCTGTAACGTAAATTTTTTTTTCAAACACGTTATAAAAAAAATCTTATGAGCAGAAATGATTTTATGCTGTCAGGCACCCCCAATATTTTATTCTGGGTATAATTTATTAATTCCTGGACTATTTGCGTAACGTTTTACATATTATTTGTCAGCAAGCCCTAAGGAACCCAAAAATACAAATTTAAAGGAGCTACGTGGCTGCATTCAAAATATGCAATTTCTTCTACCTCCTGTTTCGAAGATGTGCTGTCTGGGTACTGTTATGTTTTCAAACGTAAACCCATCTATTGTTATCTTTTCTAATAAGAGTTTTTTATGATTTATAAACCTAACTCTGGGAAAGGGTAGTGTATTTTATCACTGTCCGTCTGAAAAAAAGTTAGTGCTTGTAGTCTTACACGCGTGATGGCAGCATTTGTGTATCGCGCGAAGCGTGTTGCATGCGTTCCTGATTTTCAGCCCTCCCCTCTCTCTTTATCCTTTTGTCCATCTGTTCGTTCGTTTTGGTAACGTAATATAATTAATGTTAGGATTAATTTAGGTCATTACGCAGGGCCTCTCAATGCTTTTCCAAGAAATACAGCACACGTTTCATTGAAGAAAGCGGGTAATAATACAGTAAGCTTTTATATCAACGTGAAAGCATTACAATTTGCAGACGTAGCAGAAAACAAGGGGGATTTCGAGTACATTCTTTGTGACAGCACTGTTATTTTTCCATTGCTCTTTTCTTTATTAATTTTATTTGTTAGGCTTCATATTTACCTAATAATTTATATATGTGGATTAGAATATTTCATGACAATATGCATAAATAACTTTGTTGTTGTATATGAAACTGAAGGTAATTGGATGTACTTTACTCTTGTGCTACAAGTATAAAAGCTTTCATTGAAAAAATGTTGTATATGAAACTGAAGGTAACTGGATGTACTTTACTTTTGTGCTACAAGTATAAAAGCTTTCATTGAAAAATGATTAGTAATTCAAGGTAAAATGGAGGACACAAGAAGAAGCTGGTGCAAAATTAGAGGAAAAGTATTCATTAAAATTCTTCTACAATTGTTCCTCATGAGAATATCCAAGGGTAAAGTTTCAAAATGTCACAAACAGAAATACTGTTACAAAGTACAATCAGTTTTTAATCAATAAACACTCAGAAGATTGTTAATTTCACAACTTACAACAACAGGTCATATTGTTGTAAAAAAGATGAAATTGTCAACCCGGTGTGTTTTTATTTGGAAATAATTTTTAAAAATGTTCTTATGCATAAATAACTTAGTTGTTGTATATGAAACTAAAGGTAACTGGATGTACTTTACTCTTGTGCTACAAGTATAAAAGCTTTCATTGAAAAATGATTAGTAATTCAAGGTAAAATGGAGGACAAAAGAAGAAGCCGGTGCAAAATTAGAGGAAAAGTATTCATTAAAATTCTTCTACAATTGTTCCTCATGAGAATATCCAACGTTAAAGTTTCAAAATGTCACAAACAGAAGTACTGTTACAAAGTACAATCAGTTTTTAATCAATAAACACTCAGAAGATTGTTAATTTCACAAATTACAACAACAGGTCATATTGTTGTAAAAAAGAGGAAATTTCAGTTTATACATCAGAAAGATGGGAATTATATTATTTACACATGAATAATTGTTAGTAACTGCATCTTGTGCATAATTTAAATTTATCAATAAAACTTATTAGTTAGTAAAATGTAAAGTAAAATGGAGGAGGAATAAGAAGCAGGTAAATTTGAAAGAAATAGATATATTCTTATCTTGCCGAGCTGCTCCTCTTATGAAGATATTATCCATAGGAAAACACATAATCATAATCCATAGGAAAGCACAAAATCCATAGGAAATCACAAAAGATCACTTTCGCTATCCTGTGAATATACTGCAATCACACTCAAAAATTTCTTCAAATAACTTACGAGCTTGATCTGACGTTAACCTTTTGGGACTACCATTCGAAGAAGTGGGTGTGGCCATTTTTTGTTAGAAAATATGCGCTTAAAATAATCGTTTTAAAAATCTAAAATAAATATCTCAAAACAGGATAACGTCCACTCTTAAACACGTGCGGTATTTAAAAGAATGTACTTCCAGTCGGAAATGACGTTTTGGGTGGTTTGTGGGTAGTTATAATTAGAAACAGTCTCAAACAGAGGCACATATACTAAACGCTTTTTAAAGTCGATTGGGCCAAGCGCGTCTAACCCCTGAGGATATATAAAGTCGATTGGGACTTAAAGAGTTAATATATATATATATATATATATATATATATATATATATATATATATATATATATATATATATATATATATATATATATATATATATATATATATATATATATATATATATACGATGTCTGTCCAAAAAGAAACCGAACTTCTTAAATAGGGCGCCAACGAGCCAACACAGCAGACTTGCGATAGTGGTGGTGTGTAGCGGTGAATTTGAGCTTTAGCCTCCCACTTGCTTGATCACGCCACGTGAATCAGTCATCGAGTACATGCAGTAGAGTGAAGTTGTCTCCCGTGCAATTTGCGATTTTTACGGATTGAAATATGAAGGATCTTGAAGAGCAACGTGTTTCCGTGAAATTCTGTGTGAAGTTGGGAAAAACTTTTACAGAGACTTTTCAGATGTTGTAGCAAGCTTATGGAGAGGATTGTTTAAGCCGCACACCGTGTTACGAATGGTACCAACGTTTCAAATCGGGCAGAACGTCCATCAAAGACGACCCCAAAACTGGACGGCCTTCCACGTCTGTGATGAATTACATTGATACAGCGATAAAATCATTAATTATATGTAATAAAGTCATAATAATATGTATAAAATTAGTAAAGTTATAACGCGTCTTCGAAAAACGATGTCGCGAGCTTTAAAATTTAAAAATAAACCGCTAAGTCCAATACATTTTCTAACAAAAAGGCACACTGTAGAATCATATATACACACACGCATAATTACTTCCTGCCGGGAAAAAGGAAGATCTGCGATGATTTTTATAACATTCAAGTAGTTGAGACTTAGAAAACAACGAACACCAAAATGGAAAATATATTGAATTCTTTATTAATAGGTTTAAGATCATAAAAGTTAGCTAGTCTTAGAGCTGGTCTTGTCCTGATGGGTAATATGCTTTCGAATTAAAAATCCGACAAATGAAATAAAGTTATGGACAAAAGACTGTATTTGTTCGTACAGACAGACCAACACATGCTCGTTTGGACTTGCACTAACGGTAACATTTTTTGACGCGTCCTTGAAAAAGGCAAGAAAGGGTACAGGTAGAAAGGGGTAGACAAGGGGAGAAAAAATTATGGGATGGCTCAAACTGAATATGTTTTTTGGTAGTGTTAGGCCAAAACCAAGTGTATTTTTGGTGAATGCCAAGTTCGGACGGACAGACCGACAGAAGTACACTAACATTGGACCGAAATTAGACCTTAGATTTAAAAATTTGAATGGAAAATCTTAGTAGTAGATCCCATTGGTCAAAACATTTCAAATTATTGAGTACATTCAAAGGCTTGACGCCATTTGTAGAAGATAGTCCCTAGAGCAGGACGTTGTGTATTTCTGTGAGAAAGTGATTAGCCTTATTAAAGCAAATATATATTAAAGTAATAGGCATCCCAGTTCAGCCAGCAGTACATCTGGAGTCTGCTATTCAACGTACCTGTGTTTTTTCATTGAATTTCTGGTAAGACCGACATTATTCATATATATTTTGTTTAAAAATGTGAGTGAGAGATGCTGCCATCACGACTGTAAGTAATCAGGTCCCAAGCTAATTTAGGCAGGGCCTGAAGGTATAATTAGGCTATAACACATTGCCAGTTTTGTAAATGCACATGTTTTGTGAAATAAAAAGGTTTTCTTAAGTGACCAGAGGGACACAGCTCACCTATCCTATTGTATGGAAGAAAAGACAGATTAATAATATTATTGCAGATGCAGTACCGCCTTGGTAGGAGAGACATGTGAACAACACTGGTACACTGTGGAATGGATGTGCTGGATTGGTCCATTAGATATGACCCAGCTCTTTTTTTCTTATGTATTTACTTTTGTATATATAAAACACAGTTTAAGCAAGATATCAACAAGGAGACATTATTTCATTGTTACAGGGTTTTTATCTGGCACTAGTCCGGTGCCAGATGTCTATGAGAAGCAGTGAGAAGTCGTTTCATGCACAGTAGTGACAGGGACCTGCGGACTAGTGCCAGATAAAAACCCTGTAACAATGAAATAATGTCTCCTTGTTGATATCTTGCTTAAACTGTGTTTTATATATACAAAAGAAAATACATAAGAAAAAAAGAGCTGGGTCATATCTAATGGACCAATCCAGCACATCCATTCCACAGTTTACCAGTGTTGTTCACATGTCTCTCCTACCAAGGCGGTACTGCATCTGCAATAATATTATTAATCTGTCTTTTCTTCCATACAATAGGATAGGTGAGCTGTGTCCCTCTGGTCACTTAAGAAAACCTTTTTATTTCACAAAACATGTGCATTTACAAAACTGGCAATGTGTTATAGCCTAATTATACCTTCAGGCCCTGCCTAAATTAGCTTGGGACCTGATTACTTACAGTCGTGATGGCAGCATCTCTCACTCACATTTTTAAACAAAATATATATGAATAATGTCGGTCTTACCAGAAATTCAATGAAAAAACACAGGTACGTTGAATAGCAGACTCCAGATGTACTGCTGGCTGAACTGGGATGCCTATTACTTTAATATATATTACCCTGTTACTTTTGGCCATTATCATAGCGAAATAGTGTGACACCAAGTTTACAGACTGTTCAAGTGTGCCCAGATAAGTAAAATATCTGGCCCCCTAACTCTACATCAGCTTTAAGACCAGCACACCCCTGTATAACAAGAATAAACTATTTCCCCAGAGAACTTAACAGTGACATTGTATATTAAAGAGACTGGGAGTGATTAAAAAATCCCAAACTGCTATCCAGTGTTAGAAACCAGTAATAGACAAATTTTAGTAACACTATTGTATAGTTTAACAGTATTTGTTTGGACACTTGTCCCTTTAGGTCTAAATTTTACATTTTGTATATATCTTGAATTCTTTTCATTTTAAAGTCCTGACCAGAAGAATACTAGGTTCAGGACCAAATCAATCATACAGAAAATTATTAATTGTACAAATTTATCCCAGGTGTTATTTCCTTTAATCATAGACCTTAATACTTGTTTGTATAGATGTGTATTATTGTTAAAGCACCATCACACCACACTTGCATATCCCTAGACATTAGACGTAGCTATCATTCATACTAGTCAAGAATAAGTCTGCTTGAGGCCATAAGGTGGTAGCAGCAAGGTACCCTGATAACTCAACCTTAATTTTGTTAGCATAGGGACCTTCACAGCTGGCCTCATTCAGTACAATAAGAAAACATATCAACAACATTTCATAACACCAAAATCCCCCACAATAAATTGGGGTCTCTTCTTCCGGGATTTGAACTTGTTAGTTGTTTAGAAATTTAAATATTGTAGCACAAGTGTCCCCAAAAGTTATAAAAGTATTTAAAAGGGAAAATAAAAGCTGATGAACTGTTAAGAGCCAGTAATTAGTTAATTAATTGGTTAATTAATTAGTTAGTGTTAGTACTCTGTTAATTAAGAGTTTTGAAAATTGTATTAGAACATTTTAAAGATTGATATTATGTCAGACCTAGCAAAGTTCAGATCTGCTGCTGTGCTGGCTGCAAAAGAGATGAATATGGATGGACCAGAGTTGGTTCAGTATGTCACTTCAGAGGTGGATCAATTTATTGCACGAGAAGAGAATAGGCTAGCTGCAGAAAGAAAATTAGAAGTTGAGAAAGAAATTAAAATGTTGCAGATTGAGGCTGACAAAGAGGCTAGGGCATTGGAGGCGGATAGGGTGGCTGAAATAAAACGGCTCCAGTATGAAGAGAAGTTAGAAGCTGAGGAAAGAAAACAGGCTGCAGAAAGGGAAGCAGAAGATAAACGGTTACAAAGGGAACATGAGTTACGACTAAGGGAGTTGGAGTTACAGGGCCATGCTCCTGAAGGTGGTAACATCCCTTCTACCTCCGATGCCACTGCTAGTCAGGAAGCCTCAACTTCAGCTATGGGGTTCCATTTAGACCATTTTGTTGAGAAGGACGATGACATTGAGTCATTTTTGTCTAGATTTGAGGTTTTAGCCACCACCTATGGGTTGGAGAGGGAAAGGTGGAGTTTAAAGTTATCTCAGGGTCTTAGGGGAACATCTTATGAAGTGTTTGCCAAGATGAGCAAAGACGACCAAGACAATTATGACATGTTAAAGCAGGCTCTTTTGCTAAGGTATGAAAAGAACGGAGAATTTTACAGGAAAAAATTTAGAAATGCCAAACTACTGTCAGGTGAGACCTATCACCAGTTCTCTGCACGTTTAGAGACGTACTTGGAGAAGTGGACTGCTCTGGGGAAAACCCAAGATCTTAAAGAGATGATCCTTATTAAGCAATTGAGAGAGTCCATGGCTCCAGATTTGAGAAAGTTTCTCATGGAACAAGGTGCAGAGAGGCTGGGTGAGTTACTTAATGTCGCTGAGAGGTATCAGGCAGCCCAGGCAGAGGTAGCTGGCGCTAAAAAGAAACAGATTGACAATTATAAGGCTCCACAAAACTCTAATAGATTTGATAACAAAGATCAGGGGAACAAAGGTAAGCACAATTTTGATAGGCCACGCAATGATTTTAGAAACAAAAACCCACAATTCAATGATAGGAATTATGATGAAAGAAAACCTTTTCATCAAGGTAGATTATATTGTAAATGGTGTAAGAGGGAAGGTCATGACATCAAATTGTGTCATAAGAAAACTTCTGGATTTGCTGCTATGAAGATGGGGAACAAGGGAAAAAAGGACAAACTTACTGGACAGCAGGAACCTTATCACCCCCAGTGTGTGAGGATGTAGTCTGCAATGGGGTCACCATTAGGTGTCTCTATGATACAGGCTTAGATTTTGATTCTCTTGTGAGTGTGCATTTGGTGAACCCAGATCAGTATACCACAGAAACATTGGAGATACAAGGGGCGACCAAGGACATACCACATATGACACTTCCCATTGCCAGGAAAACGGTGAAAACTCGCTTTGTGGAAGGAGTAATCAGAGCAGCAGTGATAGACGCACCCATTTAGCCTCTGATATTAGGATGTCGTTATGTCTTCTTGGGGGCTCCCAAGAGACCTCTGGTCATGGCAACAGTGCAGACCAGATCACAGTCCAAAAAGGAAGAATATGAACCTATAAATACTCATCCAGAAGAGATGAGGAAGGCACAGGCTGAGGATAGGTCACTGAAGCTGTGCTTTCAAAAATTGCGTAACTGCCATACACCTCCAAGCAAAGGAGAATTTTACATGAAGAATAAATTGTTATATAGGAAGGCCGGAACTGGTTCAAATGGTCACGGACAACTGGTACTTCCCAAGATGTTTAGGGCAGACGTAATACGGAGTTTACATGTTGGAAAAGATGGGGACCACGAGAAAGTAGGTACCATCTGCCAAAAGGTTTCTCAAAAATATTATTAGCCAGATGAAAAGATAATGATTGAGAACTTTGTCGAAGCCTGCGGCATATTTCATGAGGGAACACCTACAAGTGGGACAATAATAATCAGGACCTAGAAATGCCACGGGGCAAACTTAGGCCTGAAAATGGAAAGAAAAATAAAATTAATAATGTAGACAAGGTGGAATAGGTACCCCCTTTTCACACACAGTCTTCACTTGAATGTGTTAGAATGGCCACTATGCGACGAGTAGTTTTACCCCAGACTAAGCTGACAATCCCTCGGTCAGAATTATATAAACTGGAGGAAACGAAAAGAGAGAGAAGATCTCTCACAATGATTTTAAAGTGGGGAGAAAACCCCAGGAAAAGAATTGGTAGTGTACGATTTATAAGTGATGATACAAGGAAAAAACGTCCTCATCATAAGGCTTCTAATGTTATGAAAAATATGTCGGAAAAATGTAAGGTCCATATGTAGCCTTGTTAAGGACCTGGACAGATGAGAAGGCAGAAGAGACTGTTACCTCATAATACCAATATGTGAACGAGCTGACCACTCGTCTTAAAACTGGCTGGAAACTTGCAAATGATAATCTCAGACAAGCCAGGAAAAAACATGCTGCCTATTTTAATAAGAAAGCTAAAGATAGAGAATTATTTGTGGGAGAGAAGGTGCTTCTTCTACTGCCCGCCAGCCATAACAAACTACAAATTGGATGGCAAGGTCCATATACTGTTCTAGAGAAGGTGTCTAGAACAAATTATAAAATTGACAAGAAGGGGAAAGAAAAAATATATCATGTGAACCTTCTAAAGAAGTATCTGGACAGGGAAATCCAGGAAGGAACACACTTAATGTCCTTGTCGATAGCAACAGGGATGAAGAATGAACCGCTCACCTCCCATGAGTATCCCTTGAAAACGTGTGAGACACCTGCACATGTAAAAGTCTGTAAACATTTGACGAAAAAACAGAGGGAACAGGTTCAAAAGGTTCTGACTGATCATACGGACGTGTTAACGGACAAACCGGGGCACACGAATTTGTTGGAATATGATATGAAACTAGTACACCCAACACCGATCTGTATGAGAGCCTACACGATCCCGTTTGCCAAGGAGAAAGCTTTGAAAGAGGAGATTGAGTACCTATTGAAAGAAGGAATTATTTCTCATAGCGAATCTCCCTATAGTTCCAGTGTGGTTTTGCTGAGAAAAACCTCTGGAGAACATCGTCTGTGTATAGATTACAGGAAACTGAATGCTGTCACAGAAAATCAGATGGATCCATTACCTGACACAAATCAATTATTTGCCAGGCTAAACAAGGCAAAATATTTTTCGAAGGTGAATCTGAGCAAAGGCTATTATCAGATTCCAGTGAAGCCTGAGGTCAGACCTTATTTGGCGTTTAGCACTTCGGAAGGACATTATGAATTCAACATGTTACCTTTTGGGTTGAAAAATGCTCCGAGTGTATTTTCTAGGATGATGCGAAAATTGTTGGATCCACTAAATAACCCATGCATCACTAACTTTATGGATGACATCCTCATTGCTACAGAAACATTTGAGGAACACATTAACTCTTTGACTATGCTGTTTGATAGACTAAGAGAGGCTAATTTGACCACTAGACCAACAAAATGTTGTATTGGTTGTAAAGAGTTGGAGTTCTTGGGACATACTGTGTTTCAGGGTAGTATGACCCCTGACCCCAAGAACCTTGAAAAATTGCAGACAGCACCTAGGCCACAAACAAAGAAAGACGTGAGATCTTTCGTGTCGTTGTGTGGATTCTATCAGAAATATATCAAAAATTTTAACTCTATTTGTGATCCTCTGACGGATTTAACTCGCAAAGGAAATCCTGATATAATTGTTTGGTCAGCCCAATGTGAATCAGCCTACCAAAAGTTAAAGGAAAAACTTACAAACAAGCCTATCTTGAAATTACCTGATTTGTCAGGAATTTGTAGTGAGAAGTGACGCAAGCAATGTGGGCCTGGGGGCTACGTTGTTGCAAAGGTCATCGTCACCAGAGGGAGAGCTGAACCCAGTCGCTTATGCTAGCCGCAAGTTAAACAAAGCGGAGCAAAACTATTCAACAAGCGAAAAAGAATGTCTAGCTTTGATCTGGGCAATACGAAAGTTCCAGATCTATCTATATGGTAGAACATTCGTGGTCCAAACGGATCATCAGCCTCTCGTATTCTTATCACAGGCCAAGCATGAAAATGCCAGATTATTACGATGGTCGTTATTATTACAGCCATATCGATTTACCATTGAATATATTCCAGGGTCACAGAAACGTGGGTGCAGATTTCCTCAGTAGGCATCCCTGTGATCCAAATCAGAGTATTCAGCAGGCATAGGGAATTAATTTTATCTATGTGTATCACTGTTTTGGAACTAGCATCAGGCATGTTCTTAAGTGGGGAGATGTGTGATGAAGTACATTGATACAGCGATAAAATCATTAATTATATGTAATAAAGTCATAATAATATGTATAGAATTAGTAACGTTGTAACGCGTCTTCTTCCCTGCGCCAGAAAACGCGTTGATTTAAGTAGGACAGAACATAGGGAGAAACCTTATTGCAGCGCTAGTAGTATTGGACTTTGTAACGCGCCCGTCAAGGGTTAACGATAAAAATTTGAAAAATCTACAAGCGTAGTGGTTCCAGGAAAGATAGAAAGAATAAAACACACGAACGCATAAGATTGAGAGAGTAGACACATGCTGCTGGCTTGTCAAGTGTTAGAAGTTTGAATTAGCTACTCAGGCCGACAGTGCGAGACGATGCCGTTAGCTTGTGTCGAAAACGATGTCGCGAGCTTTAAAATTTAAAAATAAACCGCCAAGTCCAATACATTTTCTAACAAAAGGCATACTGTAGAACCATATATACACACACGCATAATTACTTCCTGCCGGGAAAAAGGAAGATCTGCGATGATTTTTATAACATTCAAGTAGTTGAGACTTAGAAAACAACGAACACCAAAATGGAAAATATATTGAATTCTTTATTAATAGGTTTAAGATCATAAAAGTTAGCTAGTCTTAGAGCTGGTCTTGTCCTGATGAGTAATACGCTTTTGAATAAAAAATCTGACAGATAGAAATAAAGTTATGGACAAAAGACTGTATTTGTTCGTACAGACAGACCAACACATGCTCGTTTGGACTTGCACTAACGGTAACATTTTTTGACGCGTCCTTGAAAAAGGCAAGAAAGGGTACATGTAGAAAGGGGTAGACAAGGGGAGAAAAAATTATGGGATGGCTCAAACTGAATATGTTTTTTGGTAGTGTTAGGCCAAAACCAAGTGTATTTTTGGTGAATGCCAAGTTCGGACGGACAGACCGACAGAAGTACACTAACATTGGACCGAAATTGGACCTTAGATATAAAAATTTGAATGGAAAATCTTAGTAGTAGATCCCATTGGTCAAAATATTTCATATTATTGAGTACATTCAAAGGCTTGACGCCATTTGTAGAAGATAGTCCCTAGAGCAGGACGTTGTGTATTTCTGTGATTAGCCTTATTAAAGCAAATATATATTAAAGTAATAGGCATCCCAGTTCAGCCAGCAGTACATCTGGAGTCTGCTATTCAACGTACCTGTGTTTTTTCATTGAATTTCTGGTAAGACCGACATTATTCATATATATTTTGTTTAAAAATGTGAGTGAGAGATGCTGCTATCACGACTGTAAGTAATCAGGTCCCAAGCTAATTTAGGCAGGGCCTGAAGGTATAATTAGGCTATAACACATTGCCAGTTTTGTAAATGCACATGTTTTGTGAAATAAAAAGGTTTTCTTAGGTGACCAGAGGGACACAGCTCACCTATCCTATTGTATGGAAGAAAAGACAGATTAATAATATTATTGCAGATGCAGTACCGCCTTGGTAGGAGAGACATGTGAACAACACTGGTACACTGGGGAATGGATGTGCTGGATTGGTCCATTAGATATGACCCCGGTCTTTATTTCTTATGTATTCCCTTTTGTATAAATAAAACACAGTTTAAGCAAGATATCAATAAGGAGACATTATTTCATTGTTACAGGGTTTTTTATCTGGCACTAGTCCTGTGCCAGATGTCTATGAGAAGCAGTGAGAAGTCGTTTCATGCACAGTAGTGACAGGGACCTGCAGAGTCTACTCTGTTACTTTTGGCTATTATCATAGCGAAATAGTGTGACACCAAGTTTACAGACTGTTCAAGTGTGCCCAGATAAGTAAAATATTTGGCACCCTAACTCTACATCAGCTTTAAGACCAGCACACCCCTGTATAACAAGAATAAACTTTTTCCCCAGAGAACTTAACAGTGACATTGTATATTAAAGAGACTGGGAGTGATTATAAAACCCCAAACCGCCATCCAGTGTTAGAAACCAGTAATAGACAAATTTATTAACACTATTAGTATAGTTTAACAGTATTTGTTTGGACACTTGTCCCTTTGGGTCTAAAATTTACATTTTGTATATATCATGAATTCTTTTCATTTTAAAGTCCTTACCAGAAGAATACTAGGTTCAGGACCAAATCAATCATACAGAAAATTATTAATTGTACAAATTTATCCCAGGTGTTATTTCCTTTAATCATAGACCATAATACTTGTTTGTATAGATGTGTATTATTGTTAAGTACCATCACACCACACTTGCATATCCCTAGACATTAGACGTAGCTATCATTCATACTAGTCAAGAATAAGTCTGCTTGAGGCCATAAGGTGGTAGCAGCAAGGTACCCTGATAACTCAACCCTAATTTTGTTAGCATCAGGGACTTTCACAGCTGGCCTCATTCAGTACAATAAGGAAACATATCAACAACATTTCATAACATCAAAATCCCCCATAACGTCAACGGACGATGATCACGTTCAGAAAGTTATGTTGATCGTTTTTTTTAATTGGAAGGGCATCGTTCATCATGAGTTTGTTCCACGTGGTCACGCAGTCAACGGACAGTTTTACGTGAATGTCTTGAATCGTTTGAGAGAGGCAGTGCGACGAAAGAGGCCTGAAGAGTGGAGAAACAAGACCTGGATGCTGCACAATGACAATGCACCCGCTCACTCGTCGCTCCTTATCAATGAATTTTTGGCAAAGCACGGGATGACTCTAGTCCCGCAGGCACACTACTCTCCAGATTTGGCTCCTGCGGACTCTTTTTTATTCTTGAAGTTGAAATCCACCCTGATATATATATTGTAGTGAAATTGACAGAGATACAACGGTAAAATACCTCCAAGGATAACCTATAAGGATAAAAAAAAAACATAATGCGTAGGCTTCTGATGTACATGATCGCCTAGACCGCGGGTCATCATCCTCCATAATAATTGACTTGCTAGACAGGAGGGGAACGGCGGATCAAAAAGGAAAAAAATATGACTGGAAAGATTGCGTGAGACTAGAAAGGCTAAGGAGACGCAATTGGGGGGGAAACGGAGAAAAGTCACGTTTCCCAAGTTGACATAAAAAGTAAGCAACTCGACAGAAGGGACCATAGATATGTTACGCCACAGTCATTTATTGGACGCTTTTGCAATACCAAGCCCTTGATTTGAATTCAGCGGCTAAAACGCAGATGTTTGGAATATTACAAAATTTAAAAAGTATTTTTTTCTTAATATTAATGTTAGGAATATAAAAATTAGCTGGCCGGATGGCCCATTCTGAGCAGTGAACTAATAAATATTTTTCAGAATCTATAGTCTGGGAGGATCTATCTGATGTAAAACCACCATGGTAAATGTGCTGTTTGGTCAGAGAGATCTGACCTGTCTGTATGATGTGGTTGTTGTGTCAGTGTTGTGTCCAGACGTGGGTAGAGAATAGATTTTGACACATGGCCCATACTTTGATTGCAGAGCTGGGAGTTTCTGTTGTCAACAAAGCAGTGTCTATTCAGTTGGTGACTTTACTCGAGTGTATCTGTGCAGTACTTGTGACAGAGACCACCATTATTGCCCGCCAGCACGGAGAGGTGGGACCACCAGATTTCAGCACCAGAGCTACAACTACAAGATGAGTGAGCCTCTGGTCTGCTGGACATTCACCAACGCTTTGTAGTTACTAATATCCCCATAAAAATTCCCACCATTTTCTGGACACTGTGTAGTCAATATAGACAGGTGTGATGAGGCCACTCCAACAGCACAAACATTAACTATCCTCCCAAGTAGATGACTACTAGAACATTTTAATAAAACTAACTAGTATAGTACATATATATGTACACTATTGCATTTATGATATAATATTCCATGCATTTCTTTCATAATCTCTAAATCCTTTTAAGTTCTGGTCAACCTAAAAAATTGATCCAGAACAAAATAAATGTAATATAATTTTATCAAAAATTTTACACACGTGAGTTAGTTCAGTGTATTTTAACATTTATTAATATTATTAGTCTTGTTAAATATCTGTGGGTATATCTATAACCTATTACACCACACTACATATCATAACCCTAGACACTTTACGTAGCCACATTCATTAAAAAAAAATTAAGTGTGAGGTCGTAGTGGTAGCAAGAAAGGCCTTCTGACAATTCTCAACTACATTTTATCTCAGGAGCCTTCACAGCTGGCCTCATACAATTACATTTAGTAATATCACCATCATACAATACCATCAACACCACTACATAAATTGGGGTCTTGTCCAGGGATAATTAGCCCAACAGTAATATTAGGATCTCCTGGTGGGAGAAATAAAAGTAGGGAAATAAATTGTAAAATTCCCTTTAAAATTAAAAGTGTCCCTGCAGATAAAAGTTGGTGAATCTTCACAGCCAGTAATAATTAATTAGTTAACTGGTTAGTTAGAATTGGTTAGACTATAGTCATAAGAAGTACTTAGTGTATTTACTGGTTAGAGATTTATCTTGTATATTATTATATTGTCTAAAAAGTATGGCGGAGCTGGCAAAATTTAGATCAGCTGCTGTGCTCACCGCGAAGGAGATGGGAATGGATGGTCAAATTTTAATTCAATACGTAACGGCTGAATGTGATAAATATATTGAACGGGAAGAAAGGAGATTAGAAAAAGAGGCTGAAAGAAAATTGGAGTCTGACAGGTTGGTTGAAGAGAAGAAGTTAGAGGCTGAGACTAAGAGGCTGCAAATTGAGGCAGAGAAGACCAAGACAATTATGACATGTTAAAGCAGGCTTTGTTATTAAGGTACGAGAAGAATGGTGAATTTTATCGTAAGAAATTTAGAAATGCCAAACTGTTGTCTGGGGAGACATACCACCAATTCTCTGCTAGACTAGAAACCTATTTGGAGAAATGGACGGCTCTGGGGAAGACCCAAGATCTTAAAGAAATGATCATGATTGAGCAATTGAGAGAGTCCATGGCTCCAGACATGAGAAAATTTCTCATGGAACAAGGTGCAGAGAAGTTGGGGGAAGTTTTAAATGTTGCTGAGAGGTATCAGGCAGCCCAGGCAGAGGTAAGTGGTGCCAAGAAGAAGCACATAGACAATTTTAAAGCTCCACAGCAATTTAATAAATTTGATAATAGAGAGCAGGGAAATAAAGGTAGGACAAACTTTGAGCGGCCAAGAAATGACTATCGCGACAGAAACTCACAGTTCAATGACCAAAAGTTCAATGAAAGAAAACCGTTGAACCAAGGAAAAAGATGGTGTAAATGGTGCAAGAAGGATAACCATAACACCGAATTTTGTAGAAGGAAACCTTCAAACATTGCTGCAATGAAGTCGGGGACGCAAAGATTAAAGGTTAATCCTAATGGACAACAGGAACCTTATCACCCCCCAGTTTGTGAGGATGTTATTTGTAATGGGGTCACCATAAGGTGCCTTTATGATACAGGTTTGGATTATGATTCAGTTGTGAAGTCTAGCCTAGTGGACCCAAGTCAGTATACCACAGAAACAGTGGAAATACAAGGGGCGACTAAGGACATACCACTCATGACACTTCCCATCGCAAGGATAACGGTGAAAACTCGCTATGTGGAAGGAGAAATCAGAGCAGCAGTGATAGATGAACCAATCTACCCTCTGATATTGGGGTGTAGATACGTATTCTTGGGGAACCCCGAGAAACCTGTGATCATGGCGACAGTGCAGACCAGGTCACAGAAGAAGGAGGAAGAAGGTGAACCTATAAATGCTCATCCAGAGAAGATGAGGAAGGCGCAGGCTGAGGATAGGACACTCAAGCCCTGTTTTAAAAAATTGCCCAAATGCCACACACCTCCGAGCAAGGGGGAATATTTCATGAAGAACAAACTATTATACAGGAAGACAGGAACTAGATCCACTGGTCACGGACAGTTAGTTCTTCCCAAGATATATAGGGCAAACTTAATAAGGAACTTACATGTTGGAAAAGATGGTGACCATGAGAAAGTCGGTACCATCTGCCAAAAGATTGCTCGAAAATACTATTGGCCCGAAGTAAATGTCGATGTTGAAAACTTTGTAGAAGCATGTGGCGTATTTCATGAGGGAACACCCACAAAGGGAAAATATGTGCAGGACCTAGAAACGCCACGGGGCAACTTTAGGCCTGAAAGGAAAACTAATTATACTCGGGTAGACAAAGTGGAATGGGAGCCCCCTTTTCACACCCAGTCTTCACTTGAATGGATTAACATGGCCACTATGCGAAGAGTACAAAGAAGAAATTTAACCCAGGATAAGATGACAATCCCTCGGTCGAACTTATATAAACTGGAAGAACAGACAAGAGAGCGAAGATCTCTCATAAACAATCTTAAGTGGGGAGACAAACCCCAGAGAAAAATTGGTAGTGGTCGTTTTGTGAGTGATGATTCTAGGAAGAAAAGTCCTCACTATAGGGCTTCTAATGGACGGGACCTGACGGGTTCCATGATAACTACGTATGATAAATTAAAGATCCAGATGTAGCCCTATTAAGGACCTGGACAGATGAGAAGGCGGAAGAGACTGTTACCTCATCGTATCAATATGTGAACGAACTGACCACTCGTTTGAAAGCTGGATGGAAACTGGCAAATGATAATTTGAAACAAGCCAGGAAGAAACATGCAGCATATTTTAATAGGAAGGCAAAGGACAGGGAACTGGCAGTCGGAGAGAAGGTGCTGCGTCTACTACCCGGAAGCCAGAATAAATTACAAATTGGTTGGCAAGGTCCATATACGGTTCTAGAGAAGGTGTCTAGAACAAACTATAAAATTGACAAAAAGGGGAAGGAAAAAAAGTTTATCATGTAAACCTGTTAAAGAAGTATCTGGACAGACCACTCCAGGAAAGCACCCCCTTATTGACCTTGGCTATTGCAACCCAGATGCAAAAAGAACCACTCACCTCACATGAATACCCATTACATCCTTGTGAAACAGCAGCACAGGTAAAAGTCAGTAAGCACCTGACTAAAAACCAGAGGGAGAGAGTTCAAAAGGTTCTGGAGGAACATACAGATGTATTAACAGATAAACCAGGCCATACAAATTTGCTACAGTATGACATGAAACTGGTAGACTCAAACCCAATCTGTATGAGAGCCTATTCTATTCCGTTCGCGAAGGAGAAGGCATTGAAGGAAGAAATAGAGTATTTGTTGAAGGAGGGGATTATTTCGCACAGTGAATCATCTTTTAGTTCTAGTGTCGTTTTGTTGAGAAAACCGTCTGAGGAACACAGACTGTGCATAGATTACAGGAAAACTGAATGCTGTCACAGAAGGACAAGTGGATCCATTACCAGACACAAAACAGTTATTTGCCAGACTGAACAAGGCAAAATACTTTTCAAAAGTGGATCTTAGTAAAGGCTATTACCAGATCCCAGTGAAGCCTGAAGTGAGACCTTATTTGGCTTTTAGCACTTCGGATGGACATTATGAATTCAATATGCTACCATTCGGACTGAAAAATGCTCCGAGTGTGTTTTCAAGGATGATGCGAAAATTGTTGGATCCCCTGAATAACCCATGTATCACGAATTTCATGGATGATATTCTCGTCGCCACAGAGACATTTGAAGAACACATTGAAGCTCTGGAGATGTTGTTTGATAGACTTCGGGAGGCGAACTTAACTGCTAGGCCAACAAAATGTTGTATTGGATGCAAAGAGTTGGAATTCTTGGGACACACTGTATATCAGGGTAATATGACCCCTGATCCTAAGAACTTGGAAAAACTGCAGAGAGCACCTAGGCCACAAACAAAAAAGGACGTGCGATCATTCGTGTCGTTATGCGGATTTTATCAGAAATACATCAAAAATTTTAACGCTATTTGTGCTCCTCTGACTGATCTGACTCGCAAGGGACTTCCAGATAAAATTATTTGGACTGCACAATGTGAACTAGCGTTCCAAGAGTTAAAGGAAAAACTCACTAGCAAGCCTATTCTCAAACTGCCTAATTAGAGTAGTGGCAGACGTGAGGAGTAATTTTACCTATGTATATCGCTAGTGTTGGAACTTGCCATAGGCATGTTTTCAAGTGGGGAGATGTGTAGTGAAATTGACAGAGATACAACGGTAAAATACCTCCAAGGATAACCTATAAGGATAAAAAAAAAACATAATGCGTAGGCTGCTGATGTACATGATCGCCTAGACCGCGGGTCATCATCCTCCATAATAATTGACTTGCTAGACAGGAGGGGAACGGCGGATCAAAAAGGAAAAAAATATGACTGGAAAGATTGCGTGAGACTAGAAAGGCTAAGGAGACGCAATTGGGGGGGAAACGGAGAAAAGTCACGTTTCCCAAGTTGACATAAAAAGTAAGCAACTCGACAGAAGGGACCATAGATATGTTACGCCACAGTCATTTATTGGACGCTTTTGCAATACCAAGCCCTTGATTTGAATTCAGCGGCTAAAACGCAGATGTTTGGAATATTACAAAATTTAAAAAGTATTTTTTTCTTAATATTAATGTTAGGAATATAAAAATTAGCTGGCCGGATGGCCCATTCTGAGCAGTGAACTAATAAATATTTTTCAGAATCTATAGTCTGGGAGGATCTATCTGATGTAAAACCACCATGGTAAATGTGCTGTTTGGTCAGAGAGATCTGACCTGTCTGTATGATGTGGTTGTTGTGTCAGTGTTGTGTCCAGACGTGGGTAGAGAATAGATTTTGACACATGGCCCATACTTTGATTGCAGAGCTGGGAGTTTCTGTTGTCAACAAAGCAGTGTCTATTCAGTTGGTGACTTTACTCGAGTGTATCTGTGCAGTACTTGTGACAGAGACCACCATTATTGCCCGCCAGCACGGAGAGGTGGGACCACCAGATTTCAGCACCAGAGCTACAACTACAAGATGAGTGAGCCTCTGGTCTGCTGGACATTCACCAACGCTTTGTAGTTACTAATATCCCCATAAAAATTCCCACCATTTTCTGGACACTGTGTAGTCAATATAGACAGGTGTGATGAGGCCACTCCAACAGCACAAACATTAACTATCCTCCCAAGTAGATGACTACTAGAACATTTTAATAAAACTAACTAGTATAGTACATATATATGTACACTATTGCATTTATGATATAATATTCCACGCATTTCTTTCATAATCTCTAAATCCTTTTAAGTTCTGGTCAACCTAAAAAATTGATCCAGAACAAAATAAATGTAATATAATTTTATCAAAAATTTTACACACGTAATTAGTTCAGTGTATTTTAACATTTATTAATATTATTAGTCTTGTTAAATATCTGTGGGTATATCTATAACCTATTACACCACACTACATATCATAACCCTAGACACTTTACGTAGCCACATTCATTAAAAAAAATTAAGTGTGAGGTCGTAGTGGTAGCAAGAAAGGCCTTCTGACAATTCTCAACTACATTTTATCTCAGGAGCCTTCACAGCTGGCCTCATACAATTACATTTAGTAATATCACCATCATACAATACCATCAACACCACTACATATATATATATATATATATATATATATATATATATATATATATATATATATATATATATATATATATATATATATATATATATATATATATATATATATATATATATATATATATATACAGTACTTTGCAAAAAAAAATGGCAGTCATATTGCTCAGCTAAATAAGCTGAAATCTAATTAAATATGTATGTTCTGCCCCAAATTTGCACTCCACTGAAGTGAGCAAACACTACCAAAAGTAAAAAAAAAATTTGCGTAGAGTAACGTCCCTTGATAATAGAGCAGACGACAATTTCTAATGCTAGTGGCAGAAAATGGATACAAAGTCAAAGTGTATGTTAATTTCACAGCTTTGGAATGAAGGAAATCAAACATGTTCCAATATTTCTGAAACCTTGAACATTCCTGAGCGGACTGTCTACAGAGTTGTGAGTAAATTAAAAGCAGGTAATGGAATCGAGTGAAAAGAAGGTAGTGGGAGGCCAAGAATTTTGGACACAAAGGACCATCGGCGTCTCGCCCAAATCGTTCGGGCTGGGTTAATGAAGAGTGTAGAAAACATACGGCAGCGCATGATCGAGTTGGGAAGCCCAGAGGTATCTAATGCTACTGTCAACCGGGTGCTACACAGGATGAATTACACAAAAAAGCGGGTAATTTCGTCACAATTGCTCACAGAGACTCACAAACAGATGCGCTTGAACTGGTGCCACGAACACCAAAATTTGTCATGGGACAATGTGATTTTTTCAGATGAATGGTCTGTTTGGTCTTATCCTGCTCAAATAAATATTAGGACGAAAGGCTCTGTAACGCCTGTGTACCAGCGACCGAAACATACCTAGAAATTCCATCTTTGGGGAGGGGTGTCAGCAAGAGGTGTCACCCCACTGTGTGTTTTCACAGGAATTCTCACGAAAGAAAGGTACATCGACATACTAGAGGGAAACCTTCTGCCATTTATGCAGGTCATGTACCCCGATGGGTGCACATTTCAACATGACAATGACCCAAATCATACAGCTCATACCACCAAAGCATGGCTGCAAGAGAAGAATGTGATAGTGCTGAAGTGGCCCAGCAACAGTCCCGATCTAAACCCAATTGAAAACGTTTGGGCACTACTCAAGAATCATTTTAAAAAGAGTGGACTCAGAGACGCTGAACAATTGAAGAAGGGAGCTGAAAAATACTGGGACAGTCTGACTCACAATTACCTACAAACATTTGTGGGAAGTATGCCTCGCCGCATCCAGGCTTGCCTTGCTGGAGAAGGCAACATTATACTGTACTGAAACCAGTGTTAATAGATAGGGGAGATACCAATCTTCCTCTGGAAATACAGTTTTTATTATTATTTGCTTCTATGAGTGTGCTGCGTTGCGAAAATATGACTGCCATTTTTTTTGCAAAGTACTGTGTATATATATATATATATATATATATATATATATATATATATATATATATATAGATATATATATATATATATATATATATATATATATATAATTATTTATATATGTCACTTTCACTGGACTGTAAAGTTGGTATTTAGTTTATTAAAGTCCTTCATGAGTCATCACTCAAACTGTTTGTGTTGTTATTGGTATTTTATTTGTTTGATGTCTCTGGATAGACTGACCAGTGGAATTGTGTTACCACTTATCACCAAAAAATGAGAAGCATCCAACTATAGCCAGGATCACAAAATGTCTGGATCTCCAGGCTGGGAAACACAGGTTGTCTAGTTCTAGGTATATTGAGAACGTTTGCACCACAGAGTCCCTCAGAAGTGAATGTCTCGTACAATCTTAGTAGTTGCAGGATAAAACCTGTAATACAAATAATCACAACCCTTGTATGGTCCAGCACTATTCTATCCACACACACACAATGGACGTAACAAACAGTTTCAGACATGGTGCTAACAGTTGCACAGGCCATTTTACCTCAGTACCACTCACAGCCAGTTCAATGTTATTATACTTTCCTTATAAATCTTACTTTAGATCAATTTATCCATTATCTGCTTCCATACAATGATTTGGTTTAGTTCAAACTATTAAGTGACACCTTGATTAATACATGTTAACAAATTCTGTGATCCTTTCTCATGGTCCCGATCAGTTTGTCTTTCCTTTAGGAAATACTCCTTCAAATACATTATTAAACCTACAGTCGTATTTTTGCCATAATTCTCAAATATTCTACACATTTCCCATTGCTGGCTTTCGTCTCTAAAAGTCAACACAGGCCTGCGTTCAGATGGCAGTACACTCGTCCTGTAAGTTTTTTCTTAACACACTCAACACACTTAAGAACACACAAGAAAATTACATAATTATATATATATATATATATATATATATATATATATATATATATATATATATATATATATATTCTTTCTTTCCCTCAGGCAATACACATAAGCTGTAACAGGCTGTTAAAAGGTATCTAGGTCTGCTATGCAGATGCAGTGGCAAAGTATTTGACAGCACACTTTTTGCCGCTCTCTTCTGTACCGCTTAGTGTTTCAAAAAGTTGTGGCTCCAAATCAACCAAGTTCAATGACTGTTATACCGTCGCTCCTCGTATCGGAGAACACGGCCAAAACCCGGTGTTAGGAATCTAAAACCGAGGCATCTTTTGCCTGCTTGTTCAATGTGCAAGATTTTTAATATTTATTATCTCTCTTAATTCTGAACCGATTTTCATCATTTAAAGTTAGAATTATACTGTGAATTTATCTCTACAGTTCTATCTAATAATTGTTTAGTTAGCAAAATGCATTTAAATCTATGCAGACTTTAACTAACTAAATTGGGGACTACCCTGATGTATAGATGTCAATTTAAACGATTTTTCTCTTTAAATGATTTACTATTCGAGGAAGTCTTTGCACCTACCTCTTAAGTAACATCCCCGTTGTTGAACTATCTATATCTTTCCTTTTAAACATCTCTAGTTCTTAAGAAATTAAATAAATTCTTACTATCATTTACATAAAATGGGCCTCTATGTTACGCCTAAAAAGGTTTCCTTATACACACTAGAAAAAGGAGCGTTTTCATTGGTTCTTATATCGGTCCGTTTTCCTATAGTATTGCGTGCGGTAAATATGACCGTTGTGTAAGACAGACCAAAACACGACACCCTGGTGTTTCTTTTGTTGTTTTCTTCTCTCATCTGCTTGTTGTGATAGCTTCTTTTCGCCTAATCTTATTTTGTGCCCCAGAAATAGTAGCCATTTATTGTAATCGGCAGCTTCGCCCAGGTTGCTGGATTTATGTTAACTGTCTCCATTATCTCTTGCACACATCTCTGAACCTCAGTTGCGGTCGTCTGTTGTTCTTTTATCATCTGCCAGTTGTCCGTAGAAAATATCTTTACAGATGCGACCATCTCCTAAGCGGCGGACATGGCCAAGCTGGCGTGGTCTGTGCTGTCTAAGCCGTGTATACATGCTTTCAAGGCCAGTACGTGACAACAAGTCGATATTTCCCACTTTGTCCTTCCACGAAGTACCAAGGATGTGGCATAGACACAGTGTCAAGAGAATGTGGAGAACATTTATGTTCTGCTTTTTTTTCGTAACGCTTACAAGAAAGTTGGTTATTACTTGAGCTGTGTTTAAAACAATAGCCTGGCTGACCTAGTTGTTTGAATAAACACATTAACTAAATCAACTCATCACCATTCACAATCAGAAGATCATCTCTTGAAATACGAATCACGATCTGTATTTGGCAATTCATGATTCTCAATACTTTAAACTCTTCTTTTAAGGGGAGGAGCTACACTGAAATGCTATTTTCGTTCTTAATTGCTGGATTTCAATGAAAATGCACAGACTTAACCTATATCAATACTAGATACGAAAAATGAAGAGTTTTATGGCACTGCACTACTGGTTGCCATAGAAACGGCGGCCATATTGGATTCTATTGTTCTATTTCAATTTGCTAAGGCTTTTTTATTTATTAAGCTATGAATACCAAAAATGAACACAATGTTTATCATTATATTTTAAAACCTTTCAATTGTAGGATTTTTGATAACTTTAATACAAAAAAAGTTGTAGAACTTTGAATATAGTGTCTTAAAAAAGATACAAATTTTGATAAATTTTACATTACGTTTTGCAATAAATCAAAAGTTTGATCAGATACTCAAAATCCAGCAATATGAAAGTTTTAAAAGATTATGGGCAACATATGTGCCAATTTTTATGTCAATTAACACATAAGTGTGGAAGTTTTAAGGAAATTAGGATGAGAAAATTAGATTTTGAGAAAATCGCATTTTTCTCCATAAATAGACTACAATTAAATAAGTCTGTAATATTGCCCCTGAAAAATTGCTTACTTGTCATTTAAAACATACTGGTAGCATAGCCAGCTTCCTCTGTAGCTTCCTATCTGGCTTTCTGTCGAAATTTGTGCCTAATTTCCTTCCTTGTCTTAGCGCAGTTTTCTGCCATTTTAGAGCTGAGCAATATTGGATTCTTTGTTCTATTTCAATTTGCTAAGGCTTTTTTATTTATTAAGCTATTGTTGCGTGATAAATTCTCGCAACATCGTTTTATTACAATATCTATTTTATAACGCAAGGGCAACAACTGCTTGAAATTTATAGTCACTTTTCTCGGTAAGCATTTGTCTTCCCGCGTTGGTATTGAATGCAGTTAAGTTTTGAGCTGTGGTCTTTTTGCGCTGGACTGCGCATGACTGGTCTTGTTTTTTGGTCGATCGGTTTCCGCCCACCACTAGTGGAGTGAGCGATTTGAATGGCGAAAGAGATGCCTCGTTGAAGAGGGGATCTCCGCTATTTTTTGTTCTGTCAGGGATGTGTAGTCCTCTTAATGGATATTTCGTTTATTCGAGATAATACCTCTAGTGTTTCCCACATGTCGGGAGGCGTGATATTTCCGTGTATTTCCTGAAGGCAAGGTAAATTGACTTTTCATTAACTCTATCGATTTTGGGTCGTGAGCGATTTCGATTCATAGCCTGTCTTCGAAAGTCGTCGTCACGAGATGTTTTCCCAGCTCACATGTCGCTGTATTGTACTGCATCGGTTGATGCATGTCCCAAGGACCATTACTTGCTACTTTGTTAAATGAACTAGGTTTGGAAAACCTTTATTATCTAGAGGATATTTTTGAGGACATTATTTATACTTCGGCAGACGTGTCTGTCTTGCTGAAGTCAGACTAAGGAGAGTGAACTGATCTCATACATCTGGTTATCTCCTGGCTGTTATAGAAAAGGATGGAGTTTTTCACCTGACTACATTTACAGCACTATGAAATATAACATGCATCTGACTCATCATTGTAATGCTGTCTACCGTCTATTGCTGTATTGAATGTTGCTGTGATAATGACTGTTTGATGTGCCTACATATTCGCGTAACCATTTTGTCACTGTGGCGTCCACAATAAATAATGAAGAAAAACGTCAACGGCTGTTACAACAATCATTGACTTTATACGTCGTGAGTTTACTGACGTCCTATGTGGATTGCCCTGTTATTTTTGTATGAACATTGTTTGACTGAACACATCTGCACACTACACAAAACCAGACATTCGGATACCATCCATCATCATATGGCATCACGCATCATTTGGTGGCCATAAGCTGGTTTGATTCTGGTACCAGCAAACACGGGGTCCCTTACCCACTTCATTTTCAACAAGAATTCATCAGCATCCTTCAAGAAATTAACATCTTCAAAATTTTCAAAGTACTCGGCGTTGCCCGGTAAAAGTCAAAATTTCAACTTTTTGACGGAAACGAGAATTTGACAGTACCCGGCGTTGTTACATGTTGCCGGATAACTCGGACTGCTGTTATCTTTTACGCAAGTCAAGCAAGTTGCTGCTGTCAAGGTTCCAGTGCTGTCGTTTTTGTGAAGGTCAAGTGCCGGTTGAAACGGGTTGTTTTCTGAAGAAGGCCAAGTACCGATTTCCATCAACTTACTTTTGGATTAGAAGGTCAAGTGCCGAAACAACTCAACACACAGTATTTCAAAAGCTCTTGTACCATCGTGTTAGCAGTGGAAGCAGTTCAGATGTGCCATCATCGTTGGAGCTTCGCTCTTTAGGACGTTGATTGACATCCGTTTTTTCTGCTGTTCTACGATTGGAAGCCTATAAGTTAAGTGGCCTGTTTGTATGTAAACTGTGCCCTTATACTTCTGCTGAGTCTTCTGTGTATCATCTCATTCTATATGTTATATGTCTATATGTTATTTGTATATTTATATGTTTATATTTCAGCGGGTTCTCGGTTGGGTGGTGTCTCCGTTAGATTATGCCACGTCATAGAGGTCGTCTATTGTGAGCGTTTTCTGTAGGGTTTGCAAATTTCCGATACTGGAATTTGCTAAGCGACTTCTGTTGCTATTTATGTTAGCTGTGATGACATGTTTTAATATTGTTTTCGTTATTATTTCGCATTCTTTAGTTTTGTTTTGATTTGTTTGTATTTGTTAGCCTACTCTTGTCTATAATTTAGTTTCATACAACATTTTTGTTTATACACTGTGGTGTCATGTATTTTGTTTAATTATAGCGCAGATATCGTCACATTTTTTGTGATATTTCATTAATTTCTGCTTTATTTTTAGTTGATTTCTGCGAACGTTTTTGTATTGTTGCTGATCTTTGTTATTGTTTACATTGTTATTGTTTACATTGTTTGCATTGTTTACATTTTCAATGTTTACATTCTGCATGTGTTTACATAGTCATTGTTTACAGTTATAGTAATTAGTTAATGGGCTATGCTAATGCACTGTTACTACTACACTGATGATAAATGAATGATGAATAGTGTCGTGCACTATTGAATGAGAAGTGCACTTATGATCAAGAATTGAGTGCTGATATTTCATATACAAGTTCTTTGATTGGAGACTTGTTTCCCACAGAGACTGGGATAATATAATGTGATGTGAATATACAAGTGCTTAATTAAGACTTGTTACACTTAGGTTTGAAATAAATTAGTTAATTATTTCAGGTTTTGGACTCATATGTTAGACAACATGTCTACATTTGAGTACTTTATTGAGCAGGGTAAATTGCTTGGGAAGACTGGTGATAAGTTAGAAGAATTTGCAACTGCTCGATATGATAAAGCAATGGAAGCTGAACAAAAGAAACTGCAGATGCAGGTGGATGAAAAAAGATTCCAAATGGAAATGGAAAAACAAAAAAGGGAATCAGAAGCTGAGGAGAGAAAACTCCAGCTACAGCTAGAAGCTGAAAGACTTCAAAAAGAGGCTGAGAATAAAAGACTTGAAAAAGAGGCTGAAAATAAAAGACTTGAAAAAGAGGCTGAAAATAAAAGACTTGAAAAAGAGGCTGAAAATAAAAGACTTGAAAAAGAAGCTGAAAATGAAAGACTTCAAAAAGAGGCTCAGGCTGAGGAAAGAAGATTACAGAGAGAGTCTGATGAGAGGAAAGAGAAAGCAAAAATGGAACATGAAGAAAAGGTCTTAGCTTTAGAGTTGGAAAAATTGAAATTGACGAGCATGAGTAATGGTAATGATTCAAACAAGGGTTCATCTTCTGGTAAGGCTAATAATGATACTTTTAAGATTAAGTTACCAACATTTAGTCCTTCCAGCGATGACATAATGTTCTATCTGGACAGATTTGAACAAGCATGTACAGCTCATAACATAGACAAAGCAAAATATGTTTATCAGTTATCAGGGATACTGACAGGTAAAGCTCTAAGTATATTAAATATGGTGGATGAACCTGACAAGAACAATTATGAGGTTGTCAGGGCCGCTTTGTTAAAGAAATATCAGCTTAACGAAGACGGCTATCGTCTACAATTTAAAAACATGTTACCTGAAAATGGAGTTGAATTCTCCGAGTTTATTGCAAGAATACGCATTACTTTCTCACGATGGGTTGAACTATCTAAGACGGAAAAAACTTATGAAGGACTTATGGACTTAATACTTAGAGACAAAGTCATGTCGTCTGTCAATGAGTCTTTCCTTGCTTTCCTTCATGAACGTAAACCTAAAACAATAAAAGAAATGGAAGATTTCTGTTGCCAATACGTAACTGCGCACCCACACATAACCATGGGTAACTCTAAGGTGAAAGAAGGTTTACCAGTTGCTTCGGCAGCTCCGTATGGCCAAAACTTTGCTCGTAGATTCCAACAAAATTTTGATAGAAAGAGTAGCGGTAATTTCTGTCAAAATCATGGAAATCAATTTCATGGTGATTCTTCTTCGAAGAATTGGAGACAACCTGATAGTACTCGTTACTATCACCCTAATAATTATAAGCATTTCAAAAGAGGATATGGTAATAGAGGTTATTCCTGCCGAAGACCTCAGAACCAAACAAATAGATGTTCGCATCAATGTGAACATGATAGTAATCGTGGAAACTGGAATTCGAACCAGGATAACAATTACAATAGAGACAATAATAACTACAGAGATAATAATAACTCTGATAACTTCAGAGGTAATAATAGTCGGGGTAGATCTCAACACAAAAAAAAAGAGATATCAGCAGGCTAATGCTGTACAACAGGAAACTGAGGGAGCCTGTAATCATGTTGTTGATAGTAAAAACTTTGACGCTGTCACTGGTTCTGCTTTTGACTTTGAGAGAGCAAACAAATGCCCCCAATGCAGTACTTTATTCGAACCGGGTACCATAACTACTTTGAGTTGTGGTCACCCACTTCCCGCTCTTCCTGCTGCTGTTGCGCATGACGGGAGGGGTTCTTTAATTCTACATAAGGGTCTTGTTAATGATACTCCGGTCTCACTACTTTTCGATTCCGGATGCACCACTATTGGTGTTAGACAATCGCTTGTAGATCCATCTTGTGCTACAGGAAGGGTTATTAAATGTGTCACATTTGGCGGCACTCTAGAAAAAATATCCTACTGCTGTAATTCGCATTGCCACTCCTTTCTTTACTGGAGATGTGCATGCTTGTCTCTTACCTAATCCTATTGCGGACCTTATTATTGGTCGTATTCACGGAGTTAGGGAGTGTACCCCACAGCAGATTGCTGCTTGGGAAGATAATAACATGCAAGCTACAAATGCAGTAGTTACAAGAGCACAAGCTCTACAAACACCCGAAACTTCACTGAATAGTGATAATGAAGTTGATAGCCAAGATAGTCACTTAGTAATCACTCGTGACTCTTTCATAAAATTGCAAGAAGAAGATCCTTCTTTAAAAAAATTCTTCGTTCTTGCGAAGAAAGGTGATCCGAATCAGGATACAAATAGAAAATCTTGGATTGCAATGAGAAACGGCGTACTTGTACGTATGGTACAAGATTCGACTACGTCGGCACATTCGCAAATTCTTGTTCCCAAGAGCATGAGAGTGCAAATATTACAACATGCTCATGACTCGCAATGTGCTGGACATATGGGTTTTTCCCGTACGAAGTCGAGAGTCCTTGCGGCTTTCTTTTGGCCTTTTGTCAATAAGGACATTCGTATTTACTGCCGATCATGCAAGGTATGTCAGGAGGTCAAATCTAGAGGACCACGACATGCTGCGCCTATCCAGGCTGCTGACATTCCTATTCGGCCGTTTCAGAAAATGGCCATAGATATTATTGGCCCTTTTAAGGTCAAGTCGGCCAGAGGACATCAGTTTATCCTTACATGTGTCGATATGTGCACACGTTGGCCAGAGGCTATTCCTCTTAAGAGCATATCTACTACAGATATCGCGGATGCTCTTTGGTTGATATTTTCTCGCTTGGGGTTCCCCAGAGAAATATTGTCAGACCATGGCACTCAACTCATATCTGACACTATGTCACAGGTAATGTCTACCTTACATATTGAACGATCTCTCAGTAGTATCTACCATCCTATGTCTAATGGGTTAGTTGAGCGTCTGAATAGAACGCTCAAGACTTTGCTTGGTAAGATAACTGAAGATCATCCTCAAGATTGGGACAGGGTTTTACCCGCGGCTCTCTTTGCCTATAGAGAAGTCCCTAATGAACACACAGGATTTTCTCCCTTCGAACTTGTCTTTGGCGCGCGTCCACGCGGCCCTATGTCTTTATTACACGATCTCATCACTGCCGATGATATTAGCGATGAAACTCAATCCTCATATGAGTATGTCATTGCTCTTAGACAAAAGATCATTGAGGCATGTAAGCTAGCAACTGCTTCATCAGAAATTGCTAAAGAGAAGGCAAGACAGTTTGCTAACAAGAATAGATGTCTACGACAACTTTGTCCAGGTGACAAAGCATTCATCCTACTCCCCAGTAGGGAAAATAGACTTCTTATTGCATGGAAAGGTCCGTATGCAATAGTCTCTCGGATTTCCGATGTTGACTATGTGGTCGATATTGATGGAAAGCATAAAACTTTCCACATAAACATGCTTTCGGAATTTCACGAACGTCCGGACTATTTGCTGCCTATTTTCCAGGCAACGGATGATGCTCCTGCACCTCACGGTCATTATTCATCCCTGTCTGTCATACAGGATGAGGAATCTACCTTCTCTGATGTTAATCTTCCCCTTCCAGTGGTTCCATTACATTCTACGGAATCTTGGAAAAACGTTTCTGTTTCTCCTAATCTTTCTGGTGACGAACATCGACAAGTCTCGTCGATGTTACAAACATTTCAGGATGTTCTCACTGACATTCCTGGACACACAGATTTCATAGAACATGACATAATTCTTACCGACAATAATCCAATTAGGGTTAGGCCCTATCCTATTCCTATACACTTTCAGTCGCAAGTGGAAAAGGAATTGGATGAAATGATTCAATTAAATATAATTGAACCATCGACTTCACCATATTCTTCTTCCATGGTTATTGTCCGGAAGAGGGATAAGAACATACGAATTTGTGTTGATTATCGCAAATTGAATCAGGTCACAAAGTTCGATGCTGAACCGATGCCTTTGTTAGAAGATCTACTGATTAGACTTTCTAATTCTAGATTCTTCACTAAACTTGACTTGTCTAAAGGTTATTGGCAAGTGCCTTTAGCAGAGCATGCCAAACCTCTTACTGCTTTTTCTACACCTAGGGGGTCTATTTCAATGGAATGTTATGCCTTTTGGTCTCATGAACGCCCCTGCCACTTTCGTTCGCATGATGCGTCGAATTCTGTCACATCGTTCGGATGTCATCGCATACTTAGATGACATCTGTCTCTTCAGTGATACCTGGGAAGATCACTATTTAGGGTTATATGACTTACTGTCCACTCTACGTGAGAATAATTTGACAGCGAAACCTTCTAAAGCTTTTGTTGGTTTTGGTGAAATCTCTTTCCTGGGTCATCGTGTTGGTCATGGTCTCTTGAAGACAGAAGACCACAATACTTCCAAAATACTGAACATCTCTGTTCCTAAAACGAAGAAACAAGTTAGGAGTCTCTTAGGTTTAATTCAATTTTATGGGAGATTTATTCCAAATTTATCTTCGATCATGGCACCTCTCTCAACATTGTTGAAGAAAGGTTCGCCTAATCTGGTCCGTTGGTCTGAAGAATGCCAATCTTCACTAGACCAAATCAAGAATATATTTTCTTCTCCTCCCATCTTAAGATTACCTACTCTTGATAGGACTTTTGTTCTTCGGAGTGATGCTTCATCCACTGGGATTGGAGCAGCACTGATGCAAGAATATGCAAATACTCTGCATCCTGTTATGTACATTTCTAGAAAACTAAATGCGGCAGAGAGGAACTACTCGGTTTTAGACCGTGAGTTGTTAGCGATGGTTTGGTCAATTCTAAAGCTACAAAGATTCCTCCTGGGCGCACATTTCATTCTAGAGACTGATCAGAAAGCTCTTACAGCTATTCAGACTAAGAATTTGAAGAGTTCGAGATCCACTCGATATGCTATAGCTCTTCAACCTTTTCACTTCACGGTACGAGCTATCCGTGGTGCGGATAATGTGATGGCTGACATTTTGTCTAGATGCCCACATGACTCCAACTAATACTTCTGTCCTATATTTCCATATATTACAGAGTCATAACACACCTATATTTCTACAATAGATTAGCACATCTGTACTTACTTTATATGTACACACTATCGTGCTTTGTTGTCATCTTCTTCTGTTCGTTTTTTAAGATGATAGAGGAGGACTGAGTAGTTAATATAAGGGCCGTTAGTTTACTAAACAGCCACAATTATTAATAATGTATTGTACCTTATGAAGCATATTAGTTATTAATTAGCATTATATTGCTTGTACTTTCTCAGAATGTCATTGTTGAGCTGAGGACTTACCTTACTAGTATCAAGCATGACGAGTTCTAGATTGTGTACTTACCCTCGGAATACCAGAGCATATGTCCTGGATCGTCATGTAGTTTAACTTTACTATGTACTTATGTCATTACATGTCAAAGAATGTACTATTTAAATTTTCCTATCAGATTTGTACATCCATTTTTAAAGACAATATTAGAGTATGCTGTTTAATGATGATTATGGTAACTTGCATACGTATATTGTGTTTACATGCTAACGTGATGTGTGTTGGTGACACCTCCCCGATGTGAATATTTTTTGAGACATATTTATTTTTCTGTTGAGGTATATCCTCACCAGACACTCTATATTTAGCCTCATGTTAGGCAATTTAATTAATTATCAGCGCATAATTCGTGCGTTTTGAGCCGCTTATCGCATGCTCTTTGATATTTAAAAAAAAAAATATGTTCCACATTTTTTTTTTATCGGGAGGAGGTGGTGATATGTTGCGTGATAAATTCTCGCAACATCGTTTTATTACAATATCTATTTTATAACGCAAGGGCAACAACTGCTTGAAATTTATAGTCACTTTTCTCGGTAAGCATTTGTCTTCCCGTGTTGGTATTGAATGCAGTTAAGTTTTGAGCTGTGGTCTTTTTGCGCTGGACTGCGCATGACTGGTCTTGTTTTTTGGTCGATCGGTTTCCGCCCACCACTAGTGGAGTGAGCGATTTGAATGGCGAAAGAGATGCCTCGTTGAAGAGGGGATCTCCGCTATTTTTTGTTCTGTCAGGGATGTGTAGTCCTCTTAATGGATATTTCGTTTATTCGAGATAATACCTCTAGTGTTTCTCACATGTCGGGAGGCGTGATATTTCTGTGTATTTCCTGAAGGCAAGGTAAATTGACTTTTCATTAACTCTATCGATTTTGGGTCGTGAGCGATTTCGATTCATAGCCTGTCTTCGAAAGTCGTCGTCACGAGATGTTTTCCCAGCTCACATGTCGCTGTATTGTACTGCATCGGTTGATGCATGTCCCAAGGACCATTACTTGCTACTTTGTTAAATGAACTAGGTTTGGAAAACCTTTATTATCTAGAGGATATTTTTGAGGACATTATTTATACTTCGGCAGACGTGTCTGTCTTGCTGAAGTCAGACTAAGGAGAGTGAACTGATCTCATACATCTGGTTATCTCCTGGCTGTTATAGAAAAGGATGGAGTTTTTCACCTGACTACATTTACAGCACTATGAAATATAACATGCATCTGACTCATCATTGTAATGCTGTCTACCGTCTATTGCTGTATTGAATGTTGCTGTGATAATGACTGTTTGATGTGCCTACATATTCGCGTAACCATTTTGTCACTGTGGCGTCCACAATAAATAATGAAGAAAAACGTCAACGGCTGTTACAACAATCATTGACTTTATACGTCGTGAGTTTACTGACGTCCTATGTGGATTGCCCTGTTATTTTTGTATGAACATTGTTTGACTGAACACATCTGCACACTACACAAAACCAGACATGCGGATACCATCCATCATCATATGGCATCACGCATCAGCTATGAATACCAAATATGAACACAACGTTTATCATTATATGTTAAGACTTTTCCAGTGATGGATTTTTGATAACTTTAATACAAAAAAAAAAAGTTGTAGGACTTTGAAAATAGTGTCTAAAAATAGTAACAAATTTTACTAAATTTTACATTACTTTTGTCAATTAACCAAAAATGTGATCAGATACTTAAAATCCATCACATAAAAAGTTTTAAAAGATTATGGGCAATATATGTTTCTATCCTTGTCAATTAATACATAAGTGTGGAAGTTATAAGAAAATTAGTATGAGAATAATGATTTCTTTAAAATCACATTTTTCAATATAATTAAAATATAATTAAATAAGTATGTGATACTGCAGCAAAATAAAATAACTTACTAGTCATGCAGAACATACCGGCAGCATATCCAGCTTCCTCTGCAGTTTCTTGTCTGGCTTTCTGTTGAGATTTGTGCTAAATGTCCTTCATTTTCTTAGTGCAGTTTTCTGCCATTTTAGAGCTGAGCACGAGACGTTTAACGCTTTCTTGCTCCTGCCAGTCGACAAGCCTCTTTTCCACTGTTCAACCCCAGGACTTTCTTGAAAAATATAGCAGCCTCAGGTCCTTGATTAAATTCAGCAATATTAGGGCTATATGGTTTAATTGCTATGATCTGATTGAATGCTTTGCTATCACAATCACTTTACACGGTGTAGCGAAATTTATGTCGCGTCAGAGAACAGCTTCACAAATCACTACCTGCCTCAGCTTCCATGACACTTGAACTTCCTAGAAAGAGGCAAATGTTTACATTAGTAAAATTTCAAATAAAGATGTAAACAAGCATTAATAAACTGTTTCTTAAAGTACAATGGAAGCAAAACAATACATGGAAGTAATGAAATATGTTTCTAAACTTGATATTTATGGAGATCAAAATAAATTACATGAATGTCTATGCTTAGGCAAGGGGAAACATAAAGTAAGTTTCAAAAGTAAATACCTTCAAAATGTATATGACAGCCTTGCTTCACTTTCCATTTGATGAAGTTTCCAATCTTTCTTCTGGTACCAAGAACCAGCTTGCACGTGTCTGGCAGGCATTTTTTAAATAACACATAAGCATCTGTGACATGACATGTCAATAAAAATACACAAGAAAAAAAACATTAAATTGAGGAAACAAATATGCACTGTGCTTACAAGAATCATGATAATGTACTGAATTATGAGAAGTCACCCGTTATTCTGTAAACTCAGAAAACGTGATGATTTTTAATTGACTGTCTACTACTCGTAATAGCTAGTTCATGTAACTCCCTGGTGGTTGAAATGAAGCACAGTGGGCCGCCTTCTTTGATGTCATTCCAGTAAGTAGCCAACGTCGTAAGGTTTAGGGTTAGGTTAAGATTCTTAAACCTGGTTGAAATGATTCACTGTGGGCCGTCTTCTTAGATGTCATCCCAGTAAGTCGCCAACGTCGTTAGGTTTAGGATACATTTACGTAACCATTAGCCCTTTTCACTGCGTCTCTGAATTCTAATCTAAGGAACTATCGTACAGATGGTCCTGTCTGCTTCATTTCAACCACTAAGCCTAACCCTTACTCCTGTTTACTGCGTCTCTAAATTCTTGTCAAAGGCCACATCGAACAAACGGTCCGCTGTGTTTTATTTCAACCCTCCTTGCCTGAGTACTAATGTCCCAGTTTTTACCATCACATCGTCACAATAAGTACGTTTTACCTCTAGTGTAGGCTAAGTCTTGCTTCCATCTCTAACTCTGGCCTATTCCAGTTGGAGATAACGAGAGCATCTCGTTTTTATAGGCATTGTCACAACTATTACTAAACAAAACTGTAATTTCGAATCTTAATGTAAACACGCGGCCATATTGTCGTTGCCGGTCACGTGAACGCGCACAGCCAATTAAAAATTTAGAATCGAGGGGAAACCCTTATTGTTGACTTGGAAATTATAAATTTCCAATCTGGCATTTGGAATCCCGAAATAAGTGACCTGCTTACAGTAAAGTGCAGATTTGGATGAATCCAACGATGTATAATATGTAGGGGTGTAAGCTTGGTTGCTATGTAAAAAAACTCGGTCTAATGAGACATTTTTCTCGAGTTTGAGAAAATCACTCCATACCATACCTTTTTCAAAGTCAAAATACATATTGTTAGAATGCATTTTGACGTTTAATTCTGTTATATTTAGATTTAGGAGATGCTAAAGTATCAGAAAATGGACTAATCCCAAAATCCATCATTTTTGTATTTTGGCGTTAATTTCATGCCCGCTCCTGGCCTTAATGGAGAACATACAGAACAACAAAAAGAACAACCTTAACAGCGACAGACTTTCATAAATGGGTGCTTGTGTTGAGCAGACTGAAAGAAGTGGGGCGACTGGATCGTGAATGTGGAGGTGGTGATAAGAACCAGACGATTGCCAGTAGAACACACCAGATGCGAATAAAAAGCTGGCGATGGATAGGACATATAGTGAGAAAACCTGTTGATATCCTTACAAGGCAGTCCTTGTTCTAGAAATCCCAGGGTAAGAGGTTCACACTCACACAAAAAACACGGAGAAGAGACATGCAGACAAAAGTGAACATGGTAAGGACGACATATGAGAAGCTGGTGGCACACGACAGGAGTACTAGGCATAAGTGTGTTGAAGGCCTATGTTTCTTGGGGAGCTAAAGAGTGTTGATTGATTAATGGAGTTATTTCCACTTTTTTACGTTTCCATTACGTTAAAACCCTTCTTTACAGGAGTTATGTCCGCTTATTTTTACATTATGTTAGTTATTATATTCAGTCGGCTGCATCGTGCCGGTCTAAAGTTGACAGATTAAAGTGTAACCAGACAGATAGCCCCGTGCAAAGTTTCAGCTCTGTACGATGTGTGAAGCACTGAGATCATGAGCGTTACATTGTTGAAACGCGACAAATATATAACGCGGTCTGTCCAGGGGTATAACTTTTTAATTATAGCTACAGCTACAACTACCACCTTTCTACATCTATATTCACTTGTCTTTCATCCCTTTCTTGGTCCCTCAACCTCTCTTTTCGATCTATCCCCTCTTTCTTCTCACTATATCTGTTTCTATTTCTCATTTGCCTTTTAGTACACTCCTTCTCCTCTCTCTATATATCGTTAGTTCTCATTTGCCTTTTATTTCTATCTCTCTCCTTCTCTTTCTTTCTATCTCTACTTCTCATTTGCCTTTTAGTCCTTTCTTTCTCGTTATCTTTTGTCCATCACAACTTCTCATTTATCTTTACGGTTCTCTCTTTCTACTTTTCTCTCTCTCTCTCTCTACTTCTCATTTGCCTGTTAGTCCTCTCTTTCTGATCTTCTCTCTTTCTTTCTCTACTTCTCATTTGCCTGTTATTCCTTTCAGGACATCTTCATTACTCGTTTTAACAGTTCGTTTAGTGACCAACAGAAAATTGTTCCTGCTTGTGTGTCAGCTGTCCATGATTCACTTCATTACATCACGGTTACCTGTATATAACACTGAAGAAGGGATGTGGATACTAAACTTATATTCAGTGAAATATTAATTTCCCAGCGGTTTCAATTTGGAAAAGGGGGGATAATGCCACGCTCAGCTCCAGAAACAGAAGGGGACATAATTGTCAGTCAGTTAACGCAAATGACATGTCCCTTGTCCAATTTTGGGGATATTACTTGTCTGTCAGACAGGCATTGAACCTAAACCAACAGAGCAGGCAGATGGAGAACTGGATGGATGTTCAAAGTATGGAGGACAGACAGGGCTTTAGACTTAAGTTCATTAACTTTTTTTTGCTAAAACGAGACATCTTTTTTAAAGACATAATTTGATGGATAGAAGCTAAGCAGTTAGAAGGTTTTCCTAACGCTGCACTGTTACAAAGTTCTGTGATAGAAAGCTGAAACAGTCACGCTCAAGTCTACCCTGCTGTAAATGGGTACCTGACTCTGCTATTGAATTTAGAATGGAAAAGGCAGCGAGGAAGAGAACTGATCACCCCCACCTCATAAAAAAATACGAGCTAGATATAGTATGGTAAAGTCTCTAACATTTCACTCTACTACGGCAGTATCTGCTATAGAACTAACATTTTAGTTTGGTGAAGTGTCTAACACTCCATTCCCCTACAACAATATCTTCTCTGGAGCTAACTTTACCTCAACATGAAGGTGCAATAAGGATTATCTTCTCCAGTGTGAGCAAACTGGAGGAGCGTGTAAGAGGAGTTAGTTAATCATTTCTGAATTACTGTCGTGAGAAATTCTAATTCACATATATAAATTAAAACGTAAATGTAAAGCCTAACAAATAACTTCATAAAAGGAAAGAAGAATGGTAAAGAACAGTGCTGTCACAATGACTGTACTCGAATCCCTCCTTGTTTTCTACTTCGTCTGCGAATTGTAACGTTTCACGTTGATAGTAAAAGCCTACTACATCCCTACCCGCTTTCTTCAATGAAACATGTACTGCCTTTCTAAGAAAACCTTGAGGTACGCAGCTGACCTAGATTTAAAATTCCATTCATATCATTTTATACACTATGTTACCAAAAACGAATGGACAGATGGACTAAAGATAGAAAGAAGGGAGGGACTGAAAGCCGAAATGCAGGCAATACTACCACAGTCGCACGATACACAATTACTACCATCACGCGTGTAAGGCCACAAGCACTGGCTTTTTTTCAAATCGTCAGTGATAAAAAACACTACCCATAAAGAGAGTTATGTTTAAAAACTTACAAAACGCTTATTAGGAAACATGACATTCCACTGTTTTATGTCTAAAATCCTGACATTAGTCTGACAGTACAGCAGGACAGGTGGCGGTTCTAAGCATAAAAAATAAAAAAAACAAATACACGACTATCCTAGAAAATACATATGTTGAACGCAGCCACTTAGCCCCATAAAATTTATATATTTGGGTTCCTTGTGACTTGCTGACAAAGAATATGTTAAGTGTTATACAAATAGTCTAGGAATTAACAAGTTATGGCCAAAATAAAATGATGGTGCTGTCAGACAACACCCAAAATCAGAATCGCTCAGTGGTAGATTTTTAAACCACCATTGTACGGAAAGAGGTCCCCATGTTACCTACTATTTGATTGGGTAGAAATAAATGTAAGGCTAAACACGATTAGTCGGACTATAAATACTACTTTTCGTTGCTATGGGAGACGGATGGAAGGGTACTGTTTTTTCAAACGCTTGGGTAAATATGGCATGATTGGTTAGACTCGTCGATATAGTCACTTAGACGCGTCAGTTCCACACCAGATTTTCAAAAATACTTTCTAAATCAACAGTGCGTTGAGCATCAGCTTATATTTTTATAAATAAAAGCCTGAGACAGAGGCAGGTCGGAATTTGTGCCATAAGTTGTGCCATTATTCTTCACCAGTCAACGTATCTGTTTATTATTATTCCATGAATTGTGGTAAGCTTGAAATATTTGATATCTTTTAATGAAAATTGAATGTAAATTAATAATTTATGTCTGTATATGTGCGTGGTTCAGTAGCGAACCGGAGGCAAGGCCTATATATATATAAGTTGCTCCAACCTGAACAGAAGGTGTCAGAGGAAAGTAAAACTACATGGAATTACCAAATAGTACACTGACACCTATCTTATTGACTAGAAAGAAATAATGCTGGACTTGCAGAGGCGTAGTAACCATTAGGGAGGAGTATACTGGTGAAAATTATTATAGATGAAGCTGACAGTTGGCCTACCGCTCTGAACTCAGTGTTTGTTGTGTATTGTGGTCAGTCTGGAAGGGTATTATAAATTAGTTCTGAAGTAGGAGGTACAACCTTCTTGTTTCAGGGACCGTGGTCCTAAAGTTATTGAACAGCACCTGGTCAGAGCTTTGCTGAATCCAGAGGCGGACAGCATACTCCTTGGTCCTTGTAGCAATCAGTGTGGTGTCTCCAGAACACAGGGAGGCTATCGAGCAGAGGAGTCCTTTCCTGCCGCCATCACGACAGATAAGAATCTGTGGCCAGCGGAGCTCAACATTATGCCCCTCTAAACTGACAATATATAAACTAAGAGGGGAAATAAATTGTTTTAATGTTAGGAACTGAGAACATCTCCAATACTAGTTCCAACAGAAACAAACACCTGAAGTTATGATGACAAATAACAACTTAGATTGACATATAAAACCAGTATTACCTCATAGAACTACTACATAACTGACCCACATATTATAATATTAATAAAATATGTCACTACAAGATTCATATTTATAAATTATGTACATATAAATTGTGATTACAATATATTATGATTCCTGGTTCACTGTGTAATTGAATCAGGATCTCCATTGGTAACAGTACTTAATACATGAATATTTGAAAATTTATCAGTGACTTATTTAAGATAGTCTCATAGAGTGTTATATGTATGTGAGTGTCAAACTGTTGTCGAGTGTGGTGGAATAAATTAAAGTGTTTATCTGTCTGTTATTGTTGTGACTTACACTTCATCATTTACAAAACCCTAGACATTCAACGTAGTCATCACAATATTCCAGAATAATTCTGACTGAGATATAATTATGTGGTAGCAAGTAAGGTCACCTGTATTACACTACACTTATTAGATACAGATACCTTCACAGCTGATCTCAGTCAGTACACTAAGTCCCCTATAAATATTTATAACATCCCACTTTACCACAATTACGATCAGTAAAATGACAACTTTCTTTTGGTCAAATTGAATTTAAGAATACACAGGGTGGCTATAAAGTCCATTACAACTTCAAATTAAAGTTTGAAGTTATTACAAAAATTTTTAAACTTTCCACGGTGTAAACGGGCATATAAATGCATAATTTATACAGTTAAAACTGTTGTCTACTAATCAAAACCATTCTCTTTGCAAGAACTTAAGGCCAGGATTAGAAATGCAATTCACTAAGCAGGAACTGGAGAATGTTTTCAACGAGTTGGACGATCATGCTGAATGATGTGTCACGAAAGATCGCTATTATGTTGAAGTCCAAAAAACGTGAAATTGTGTTGTGTTAAAACTTAATCAATTATATTATCATGCGCCGTTTGCAGTTTGCTTCCATCTTGTGTACATCCGTAGTTACAATGTTATGTTGCACACGGACTTTATAATCCCTATATATATATATAAAGCCCGTGTAGTTCCAGGGGATCTCTGAAGAGACAAATAAAGAATAGAACTACTGCACCATCACACATGTCGTACAAGGCCACTAAGATGTGGTTGGAAATGGCGACATCAACCTCTTTATGTAAAAGGAATCCACTGGAATCATCGATACAGGAGCATGTGAACGCTTGGTGCAGGCCTCCTGGTGAGGGACCAGCTGTAATGGTGGCTCCATACGGAGCTGAAAGGAAAGTGATGATTTTATATATATATATATATATATATATATATATATATATATATATATATATATGTGTGTGTATGTGTGTGTGTGTGTGTGTCCATGTTTGTTGAAGTGTTTTTTTTCGTAAAACGTTTTTTTACGGGATAGGGTAACCAGCACCATGCCCAACCCTCCCTAGTCGCTTCTTTTTCGACATGCATGGTAAGGTACAGTGTTACTATCCTTTGCTCCCATTTCGGGCCCTGGTTACATACGGGTGATATATATATATATATACATATTTCTACGGCTTTTAGACGTTTCTTCATAGGTATTTATTCTGTTCTTGGGAAGATTTAGACATATATGATGTATATCCATTGTTCTTGGGAAGATTTACACATATATGATGTATATCCACTGTTCTTGGAAAGATTTAGACATATATGATGTATATCCATGGTTCGTGGGAAGATTTAGACATATATGACATATATTTCTATGGTTCGTTAGAAAGATTTAGACATATATGATGTATATCCATGGTTCGTTGGAAGATTTAGACATAAATGATGTATATCCATGGTTTGTAGGAAGATTTAGACATGTATGATGTATATCCATGGTTCGTTGGAAGATTTAGACATATCTGATGCATATCCACTGTTTTTGGGAAGATTTAGACATATCGCCTAATGTTTATCACCGGTTCTTGGCAAGATTTAGACATATCATCTAATGTTTATCAACGGTTCTTGGAAAGATTTAGACATATCATCTAATGTTTATCAACGGTTCTTGGACAGATTTAGACATATCATCTAATGTTTATCAACGATTGTTGGAAAGATTTAGACATATCGCATAATGTTTATCACCGGTTCTTGGAAAGATTTCGACATATCATCTAATGTTTATCAACGGTTCTTGGAAAGATTTAGACATATCATCTAATGTTTATCAACGGTTCTTGGACAGATTTAGACATATCATCTAATGTTTATCAACGGTTCTTGGACAGATTTAGACATATCATCTAATGTTTATCACCGGTTCTTGGAAAGATTTAGACATATCTGATGTATATCCACGGTTCTTGGACAGATTTAGACATATCATCTAATGTTTATCAACGGTTCTTGGAAAGATTTAGACATATCTGATGTATATCCACGGTTCTTGGACAGATTTAGACATATCATCTAATGTTTATCAACGGTTCTTGGAAAGATTTAGACATATCGCCTAATGTTTATCACCGGTTCTTGGAAAGATTTAGACATATCTGTTGTATATCCACGGTTCTTGGACAGATTTAGACATATCATCTAATGTTTATCAACGGTTCTTGGAAAGATTTAGACTTATCATCTAATGTTTATCAACGGTTCTAGGAAAGATTTAGACATATCATCTAATGTTTATCAACGGTTCTTGGACAGATTTAGACATATCTGATGTATATCGAAGGTTCTTGGAAAGATTTAGACATATCATGCGATATATATCCACGGTTCTTGGGAAGATTTGCCGTGTCATTAGATGTGTATCTATGTTCTTGGATGGTTTAGACGTGACAACATATTTACTTCTACGGTTCTTTGGAAGGTTTAGACGTGTAATCGAATATATGTCTGCTGTTCTTTGGAATTTTGATTTGTTTGGACGAATACCCTTTTCAACCAGGAACTGCTTTCACGGTGCAGTCAAAAAGGCATGCCCACCATCATTGCAGGCAGACGCTGGGACTGGGTTGGCCATGTCCTCAGAAGGGACCCTGACACCATCACCAGAACTGCTATGCTACGGACCCCCAAATGACAGCAAAGAGAGACAAAGATAACCTAGTGCAGAACAGTGGAGATACAAAGGAGATACAAAGGAGATACAAAGCATGAACCAGAGTTGCGACACGGCACAAAGGATGGCCACCGGCCGAGTAAAATGGTGACAGTTTGTTGCTGCCCTACAAGAAGCCACTAGACTGCTTTGTCAGTCGGGGGCTGAGAATTCAAGAAGAAGAAGAATCTTTGGAAGATTTAAACTAGCCGCACAGACACTTGTAGGAGTCGTGATAGCGCAGTGGTTAGTGCACTGGCTTCCTAGTTCGGTGGTCCATGGTTCGATCCCCGGTTGAGGTGGGATTTTTTTTGTAAACCGCAAACGGCTCCGGGGTTGACCCAGCCTCATAAATTGGGTACCAGAACAACTCTGGGAAGGTTAAGGCGGCCGGCGTGATGCTGACCACATCACCCCTAGTGTGCCGATGGTCAAGAAAATACGGGCCTAAAACCGTATTCCCAATATGCCTCAATAGGCGTGTAACGGGATCCTTTACCTTTTTTTACAGAGACTTGAAGGCAAGTTTAGTCATCAACAAAGAGCTATCGATTTCTTTGTTTGCTTTCAGGTGAGGGTTAAGAATAATGCTCCACGGTATCAGAACGGCCTAGAAGGTTTTCTATAAAAAAAGGTAAAAGACAGATCAAGAGTAAGAAAGTACAGGTGTATTGAAAGTATTTGCAGGCGCAAATAGTTTAGACGCAGGCGGGATGAACGATTACTCTGGCGCAATGAAGTTAGATGTGGGTGCGATGAAGTAGATGCATGTGTGATGAAACGTGACACAAACGTGGTAAAAGTTCATGCTGGTGCAGTGAAGTAGATGTATGTCTGATGAAACGTGACACAGATGTGGTAACAGTAGATGCAGGTGCTATGAAGTAGATGTATGTGTAATGAAACGTGACACAGGCGCGATAAAACTTGTTGCAGGTACGATGAAACTTATTCAGGCGTGACGAAAGTTGATGGAGACTGTGAAAACAGATGCAGGGGCGATAAAAGTAGATGCAGCCGCGACAAAAAAATAGACGCAGGTACGATGTAATTAGAAGACGGTACAATGAAAGTAAATAAAGTCATGATGAAAGTATATGCAAGCGCGATAAAAGTAGATGCAGCGGTGATGAAAATAGATACATGCGCTACAAAAAGTGGTGCAGGGGCGGTACAATTTGGATACAGGCGCGATTTAAAAATATTTTCATTTGTGCGCAGTGAAAGTAGATGTAGAGGCGGTAAAAGTTAATTCAGGCGCCGTGAAAATAGAAGCGGGTGCAAAAAAGATAGAGCAAAATGAAAAAAAAAAAAAACCAACAATATGACATTTAATGAGAGGATACGAAGGGAGCAGAAGAATACATAGGAAAAGAAGATTAAAAGTAAGAGGAACTCTAAATAAAAGGAAGAAGAAAAGGAAGAATTAAAAATTTGAGCAAAGAAGAAATTGAGACGAAGGAGAAAACTAGTTTGGTCCAATCCTTCCAAAAAGGCTTAATTTGAAAAAAATTAGGACCAAAGAACGAAAGGTATATCGAGTCTATTTATCAGAATTTGCTTAACTCGAGTTAAGTAGATTGAGTCAAAAGTCGATGTCAGTAAATGAGAATCGAGAGCGTCCGGTGAAATTGTCAAGAATCAAGAGGAAAGGAATCGATTACCTGATGTGATAGAGAATTTCTAACTGATTGGGTACTTTGGTGCTTCTCTAGATGGTCGTTTAAATTACGCCGTAGATCTAAATATTTGAGTTTATCTTTTTCTTCTTCGTTCGCCCTCAGACTTCTACATTAATGACTCTAATAAATAAAGGCAGTAGTCAGCTCAAGGTTCCTGACATCTCCAAACAGCTTTTCGTTGAGAGGCGGCTTGTTGCCATATGCCACTCCGTTCACTGCTGTAAGTGGTACCTCAGCCTATTGTGACCAGTACGTAGGCGGACAATGATGACCTGGCTTCGCCTAGATAGATGGTTATAGGCATCATGGTGTTTTGGTCAGTTACATTTTCCCTAGAGCACCGTGCCCTGGGTGCACAGTACTGAGGTAAGTGACCAGAAGTATTTTTGGGTGGACCCTGTTGAGGCAAGGGGTCCGGCACTCTTCCCACCTGGCGGGTCCTCTTGGGTCGAACACCGTCTCATCGAGTCATATTAGCATCAGTCATCGTAAGGCGGTTTGCGTTGCAATATGTTACGCGTTGAGGCCCAATGCATCCGACTTCAGCATGCATTTATATGGGGGCTGGTTCCCTACCTTTCGGGTTTTTCTCTCGACTTCCTTGCAGTTCTGCTACACTATATGTCTGGCCTGTACTTGACTGGTGACTACATAAATACAGAAAACTTGTAACGATACAAATTAAGCAGCCATCTTGGTAGGAAGTCAGAATATTTGATATGATAATAGGAAACTCTATACAGGAGGTGATTCTGATCGTCAGAAATGGTTCCCCCACCAGACATGTATTGCAGCCCTTTTATTTTATTTTCACTCCAGGGCAGGGGTCGACAACCAGTCGATATCGTTTCACTGCTAGGTCCCACTGGACGGTCTGGCAGATCCTTGGGTGACTGCGGTGAAAAATAAAACTAAGAATTTTTAAACCACAGAGATTTTATATTAGCTCTTTCCGGCTGGCATTTAATAGCACGGTATCCCCAGGTTTAAATAAGCTGTACCCGCGTTCTCAGTGAATACTCAAGAGCTAGCGTATCTAAATTCACTTTAATTGTACATGGTTTGAAATAGGGACGCGATCTTTTCTTGGAATTGAAGTTTGGTTTTTGGTTTTAAGAACCATCTTCATTGCACACTGACAACTCCATCAGTGCTCCGATCTCCTCCCTTACATCACACAACGAGGATATTAGCACAGTGTACGAACTCTGTAGCACCGGTGGGAATCCTAATGTGTGTATTTGTGGTGAAGTGGGATGTTATAAATATTTATAGGGGACTTAGTGTACTGACTGAGATCAGCTGTGAAGGTATCTATATCTATTAAGAGTAGTGTATTATAGATAACCTTACTTGCTACCACATATCTATATATCTCAGTCAGAATTATTCTGCAATAGTGTGATGACTACGTTATGTGTCTAGGGTATGTGTAGGATGAAGTGTAAGTCAAAACAACAACAGACAGATAAACAATTTAATTTATTCCACTATACTTGACAACACTGGGACACTCACATACATATAACACTCTAAAGGATATCTTAAGGAGTCACTGATAACTTTTCAAATAACAATATGTATTCATTGCTGATATGAATGAATATGTGTCCTGATTCAATTACAAAGGAACCAGGAATCACAATCAATTTTCATTACAAGTTATGTACAGAATGGATTAATATGAATATTGTAGTGACATATATTATTAAAAAATATCCTATGTGTGTCAGTTGTGTAGTAGTAAAATGAGGTAATACTGGTTTTGTTTTGTTCAAGCTCTGTTGGTATTTGTCATCATGACTTCAATAGTTTGTCTTAAGGAAACTAGTATTGGAGATGTTCTCAGTTCCTGATATTAAGACAATTAAATCCCCCTCTGAATGTTATTTTTATAAAGTCATTTCAAGATGAGGGGACATAATGTTGAGCTCAGCTGGCCAAATCAGCTTATCTTGAGTGATGGCGGCAGGAAAGGACTCCTCTGCTCGAATTCTCCTCTGGGCTCTGGAGACACCTCACTGATAGCTAAATGGACCAAGGAGTATGCTGTCCGACTCTGGATTCAGCAAAGCTCTGACCAGGTGCAGCTCAATACCATCAAGACCACGGTCCCTGAAAACAAGAAGGATATACCTTCTACTTCATAACTAATTGATACTCTAGTTCTACACTGAACACAATACAACACAAACATTGAGTTCAGAGCGTTAGGCCAACTGTCAGCTTCATCTGAAATACTTTATACCAGTATTTACCTCCTTAATGGTTACCACGCCTCTGCACTTCCAGCATTATTTCTGTCTAATCAATCATCCAGGTGTCAGTGTACTATTTGGCCATTCCATGCCGTTTTACTTCCCTCCGACACCCTCTGTTCAGGCTGGAGCATTATAGGCTTTATCTCCTGTTTGCCACTGAACTACACATATATATACAGGCATAAATTAACAATTTACATTCAATTTTCATTAAAAGATACTGAATGGTTCAAGCTTACCACAATTTCATGGAAATAAACACAGATACGTTGATTAGCAATGAATTCTGGCACAATTACTGGCACAAATTCCCATCTGCTTATGTTCCAGGCTTTTATTTTAGCAAAAATGTGAGCTGGCTTCAACGCACTGTCGCTTTATCAAGATTATTTGCACTAGTGGTCTCGAACTAACGCTCCTAAGTGAGTATATCAGCAAGTCTAGCCAATGAGGCCACGTTTCGACAAGTGTTTGAAAAAATGTTACCTTTCTACGTCTCCCTAACAACCAAGATAGTATTTATAGTCCGACCAATCGTGGTTCGTCTTTCATTTGTTGCGCTCCAATCAATTTGGAGTTTACATGGTAGGCTATTTCTGTAACGCAAGGTTTTTTCAAACATGTTATAAAAAAAATTTTATGAGCAGAAATGATTTCATGCTGTCAGGCATCCCCAATATTTTATTTTGGTTATAACTTGTTAATTCCTAGACTATTTGCGTAACGTTTTACATATTCTTTGTCAGCAAACCCTAAGGAACCCAAATATCCAAATTTAAAAGAGCTACGTGGCTGCGTTCAAAATATGCAATTTCTACCTCCTGTTTCGAAGATGTGCTGTCTGGGAAGGGTAGTGTATTTTATCACTGTCCGTCTGAAAAAAAATTTAGTGCATGTAGTCTTACACGCGTGATGGTAGCATTTGTGTATCGCGCGACGCGTGTTGCATGCGTTCCTGATTTTCAGCCCTCCCTCTCTCTTTATCCTTTTGTCCATCTGTTCGTTCGTTTTGGTAACGCAGTGTAGAAAAAGACATGAATGGAATTTAAAATTTAGGTCAACTTGCATATTTCAAGGTTTTTCTTAGAAAGGCAGCACATTTTATTGTGTGTTTGGGAAACGCGTGTATGTTGCAGAAGGCCTATATTTAACGTGGAAACGTTACAATTTGCAGACGAAGCATAAAACAAAGGGGATTTCGAGTACTGTCATTGTGACAGCACTGTTCTTTACCATTCTTCTTCCTTTATTTATTATATGGATTTATTAGGCTTTATATTTACTAGATAATTTATATATGTGGATTAGAATATTCCACGACACCTCCCCTCTTAAAACAGACATTATATGTCAGTCCTTTATTCTATATACACATAGAGAAATTTATTATTATTTCTGGGGTTTACGGTGATTCTCATCACACGGATGGCGGCTTAAAAAATCCGCTCCCAAATTGGTTTTTCCAGATATATACTCAATGCTAAAATTATATGGAGCCAAAAGTAAAGACCATCGGAGTAACCTGGAGTTCTCATGCCTAGCCTGTGCTAGAAACGATAAAGGTTTGTGGTCTGTTTGCAACTTAAATGCCTTCCCATATAGATAAATATTGAATTTCTTTATCGCCCATATTACTGCAAGACATTCTTTTTCGCTAGTTGAGTAGTTGATTTCAGCTTTATTCAACTTTCTGCTAGCATATGCCACTGGGCTTAATTCTCCATCCAATGCATCTGATTTCTGTAGTAGAGTTGCACCTAACCCAATATTACTTGCATCCGTCCTTACTATGAATTCTTGACTTAAGTCAGGTAATTTCAAAATGGGTTTACTTGTGAGCTTTTCCTTCAATTCTTGGTAAGTCATTTCACATTGTGGTGTCCATGTAATGCGATCTGGATGTCCTTTACGTGTCAATTCAGTTAACGGTGCACATATGGAATTAAAGTTTTTGATATACTTCTGGTAGAAACCACATAATGAGACAAAGGATCTCACGTCCTTCTTGGTTTGTGGTCTCGGGGCTTTCTGTAGTTTCTCTAAATTCTTTGGGTCAGGGGTCATGTTTCCCTGATAAACTGTGTGTCCCAAAAATTCCAATTCTTTACATCCAACGCAACATTTGGTTGGTCGGGCTGTTAAATTTGCCTCCCTAAGTCGATCAAACAGCATGTTCAGAGAGTCAATGTGTTCCTCAAAGGTTTCTGTTGCTATAAGGATATCATCCATAAAATTGGTTATACAGGGATTATTCAGAGGATCCAATAATTTTCTCATCATTCTAGAGAAGACACTAGGCGCATTCTTCAATCCAAATGGCAATCTATTAAACTCATAGTGTCCTTCTGAGGTACTAAAGGCTAGGTATGGTCTAACCTCAGGCTTTACTGGGATCTGATAGTATCCTTTACTCAAATCCACTTTTGAGAAATATTTAGCTTTATTTAGTCTGGCAAACAGCTGATTTGTATCCGGCAATGGATCCACCTGTCCTTCTGTAATAGCATTCAGTCTCCTGTAATCTATACAGAGTCTATGTTCTCCAGAGGGCTTCCTTAAGAGTACCACACCGGAACTATACGAAGACTCACTGTGCGAAATAATTCCTTCCTTCAACAGATAGTCTATCTCTTCCTTCAAAGCTTTCTCCTTAGCAAACGGAATCGAATATGGTTTCATACAGACAGGTGTGGAGTCTATTAGTTTCATATCATATTCCAATAGGTTTGTATGTCCTGGTCGGTCTGTTAACACCTCTGCATGATTATTTAGAACCTGTTGCACTCTTTCTTTCTGAGTTTTCGTTAAATGTGTACTGATTTTCACCTGTGCTGCTGTCTCACAGGGGTGTAATGGATATTCAAATGATGAAAGTGGTTCCTTTTTCATCTCCATGGCGATGGACAAGGTCAACAAGTGTGTCTCTTCCTGATGTTCTCTTTCCAAATATTTCTTCAGGAGATTCACATGATAGATTTTTTCTTTCCCCTTCTTATCTATCTTATAATTTGTTCTAGATACCTTCTCTAAAACTGTATATGGACCCTGCCATCCAATTTGTAACTTATTCTGACTCCCGGGCAAAAGAAGCAGTACCTTCTCTCCCACAGCCAAATCTCTGTCCTTCGCCTTCCTGTTATAATAGGCAGCATGTTTCTTCCTGGCTTGTTTCAAATTTTCATTGGCAAGTTTCCAGCCAGTTTTCAAACGAGTAGTCAGCTCATTCACATATTGGTATGAAGATGTAATGTTTTCCTCTGCCTTTTCATCAGTCCACGTTCTTAACAAAGCTTCAAGTGGACCTTTTATTGGCCTTCCAAACAATAATGTTGCCGGGGCCATACCGGTTGAACTATGGGGTACCTCCCGATAAGCAAAAAGGGCGGCGTGCAGGTACTGGTCCCATGTATCTGGTTTTTCGTGTGCCAACTTTCTCAGGATCGACATCAATGTGCCGTTAAATCTTTCCACTTGGCCGTTCCCTTGGGGATGATACACACTACAATGGAAGTGTTTGGCCTGGAAGATCCTGAAAACTTCTTCAGTTAGTTTCCCCTTGAACTGAGAGCCATTATCAGTCAAGATTTGATTGGGAAATCCTAACCTTGTGAAAATTGTGAGCAATGCCTCTGCCACATGTTTAGAATCAATCGATGACAGGGCTACTGCCTCTCCCCACATAGAACAAGTGTCCACCAGAGTCAGAATGTAGCTGTTCCTTCTCTTGGTTCGGGTGAGAGGTCCCACAAGATCCACGGCAACTCTCTCAAAGGGTGTTCCCACTATGGGCATTTCCCCCAGAGTTGCTGGTGCAGTCCAATGTTTAGGTGCTACTCGTTGGCACTCTGGACAGGATTTTACATATCGTTTGATATCTTCAGTTATTCCTGGCCAGAAATAGTGACAAGCTATTCGCTGTCCTGTTGCGCTGATTCCCATATGACCACTGAAGGGAATCGCATGCCCTAGTTCCAACACTTTAGTCCTATATGAAGTGGGAAGGACCAGCTGTCCGTGACCATTGGATTCAGATCCAGCCTTCCTATATATCAGTTTGTTCTTCATATAAAACTCTCCCTTGCCTGGAGGTGTATGAGATTTGGGCAACTTCTTGAAACATGGCTTGAGTGTTTTGTCCTCAGCCTGTGCCTTCCTCATCTCATCTGGATGAGTATTTATTGGATTATCCTCCTCCTTGTTTGACTGTGATCTGGTCTGCACTGTTGCCAATATCACAGGTCTCTTGGGATTCCCCAAGAAGACATATCTACACCCCAATATCAGAGGGTAGATTGGCTCATTTATCACTGCTGCTTTTATGATTCCTTCCACATATCGCGTTTTCACTTTTATTCGGGCGACGGGAAGTGTCATGGTAGCTACATCCTTGGTTGCAGTTTGAATCTCCACTGTTTCTGTGGTGTATTGATCGGCCTGCACCAGGTGAGAACTCACAACGGAATCGTAATCTAAACCGGTATCATATAAACATCTTATAGTGACACCATTACAGATGACATCTTCACACACTGGGGGATGGTATGGTTCCTGTAATTCTTCAGGTTTGCCCTTCTTTTCCTTTTTCCCCGATGTCATAGCAGCAAAATGAGGAGGTTTCCTTCTACAATGGTCAGTGTCATGATTGTTCATCTTACAATTTTTACACCACCTTTTTCCTTGGTTGAAAGATTTTCTTTCATCATATTTCCTTTCATCGAATTGTGGGGTTTTATTTTTATTTTCATACCGTGGCCTATCAAATTGGTGCTTACCTTTGTTTTGATCCCTAGGATCAAATTTATTAAAGTTCTGTGGTGCCCTAAAGTTGTCCACCTGTTTCTTTTTATTACCTGTTACCTCTGCTTGAGCTGCTTGATACCTTTCAGCAACATTTAGCAACTCACCCAGCCTCTCTGCACCTTGTTCCATGAGAAACTTTCTCAGGTCTGGAGCCATGGACTCTCTTAATTGCTCTATAAGGACCATTTCCTTAAGATCTTGGGTTTTCCCCAGAGAAGTCCATTTCTCCAAGTATGTCTCTATTCGTGCAGAGAACTGGTGATAGGTTTCACCTGATAGTAGTTTAGCATTCCTAAATTTTTTCCTATAAAATTCTGCATTCTTTTCATACCTTAACAAAAGAGCCTGCTTTAGCATGTCATAATTTTCCTGATCACCTCTGCTCATTTTTGCAAAAACTTCATAAGCTGCCCCACGAAGTCCCTGAGATAACTTTAAGCTCCACCTTTCTCTCTCTAACCCATACGTGGTAGCTAATAGTTCGTACCTATTTAGGTAGCTCTCTATATCATCGTCTTTCTCAACAAAATGATCTAAATGAAAATTCATAGCTGAGGTTGAGGCTCCCTGAGTAACCGTAGCATCAGAGGCAAAGGGACTGGCACCATTTTCAGGAGCATGGCCTTGAAACTCAAACTCCCTTAGTCGTAGCTCATGTTCCCTTTGTAATCTCTTCTCCTCCTTTTCTGCTTCCCTTTCTGCAGCTAATTTCTTCTCTTCCCTTTCTGCAGCCTGTCTTCTTTCTTCTGCAGCCTGTCTTCTTTCTTCGGCTTCCAATGCTTTAGCCTCTTTGTCAGCCTCAATCTGCAACCTCTTAGTCTCAGCCTCAGCTTCAAATTGTAACTTCTTAATTTCCCTTTCAGCCTCTAACCTTCTTTCGGCTTCTTTTTCTAATCTTCTTTCTTCGCGTTCAATAAATTTGTCACATTCCGTCGTGACATAGGCAACCATAACTTGCCCATCTAATCCTAACTCTTTTGCAGTCTGAACAGCAGCAGATCGAAACTTGGCCAGGTCCGCCATTGTCTATCAGGTAAATTTCTACAATGTCTAACCAACAATTCAAATTCTAAATATATATAATGGACAACACAGGCACCGTGAGCTCAACCTTATTTAATTCCACCCAAGGATACCTTTTAATTCTTATATTCCCTGAAGTGAATTACCCCCAATATTTTTAATAGGGAAAGATTCAAAATCCCAAGAGCGAGACCCCAATATATGTGGTGAAGTGGGATGTTATAAATATTTATAGGGGACTTAGTGTACTGACTGAGATCAGCTGTGAAGGTATCTATATCTATTAAGAGTAGTGTATTATAGATAACCTTACTTGCTACCACATATCTATATATCTCAGTCAGAATTATTCTGCAATAGTGTGATGACTACGTTATGTGTCTAGGGTATGTGTAGGATGAAGTGTAAGTCAAAACAACAACAGACAGATAAACAATTTAATTTATTCCACTATACTTGACAACACTGGGACACTCACATACATATAACACTCTAAAGGATATCTTAAGGAGTCACTGATAACTTTTCAAATAACAATATGTATTCATTGCTGATATGAATGAATATGTGTCCTGATTCAATTACAAAGGAACCAGGAATCACAATCAATTTTCATTACAAGTTATGTACAGAATGGATTAATATGAATATTGTAGTGACATATATTATTAAAAATATCCTATGTGTGTCAGTTGTGTAGTAGTAAAATGAGGTAATACTGGTTTTGTTTTGTTCAAGCTCTGTTGGTATTTGTCATCATGACTTCAATAGTTTGTCTTAAGGAACTAGTATTGGAGATGTTCTCAGTTCCTGATATTAAGACAATTAAATCCCCCTCTGAATGTTATTTTTATAAAGTCATTTCAAGATGAGGGGACATAATGTTGAGCTCAGCTGGCCAAATCAGCTTATCTTGAGTGATGGCGGCAGGAAAGGACTCCTCTGCTCGAATTCTCCTCTGGGCTCTGGAGACACCTCACTGATAGCTAAATGGACCAAGGAGTATGCTGTCCGACTCTGGATTCAGCAAAGCTCTGACCAGGTGCAGCTCAATACCATCAAGACCACGGTCCCTGAAAACAAGAAGGATATACCTTCTACTTCATAACTAATTGATACTCTAGTTCTACACTGAACACAATACAACACAAACATTGAGTTCAGAGCGTTAGGCCAACTGTCAGCTTCATCTGAAATACTTTATACCAGTATTTACCTCCTTAATGGTTACCACGCCTCTGCACTTCCAGCATTATTTCTGTCTAATCAATCATCCAGGTGTCAGTGTACTATTTGGCCATTCCATGCCGTTTTACTTCCCTCCGACACCCTCTGTTCAGGCTGGAGCATTATAGGCTTTATCTCCTGTTTGCCACTGAACTACACATATATATACAGGCATAAATTAACAATTTACATTCAATTTTCATTAAAAGATACTGAATGGTTCAAGCTTACCACAATTTCATGGAAATAAACACAGATACGTTGATTAGCAATGAATTCTGGCACAATTACTGGCACAAATTCCCATCTGCTTATGTTCCAGGCTTTTATTTTAGCAAAAATGTGAGCTGGCTTCAACGCACTGTCGCTTTATCAAGATTATTTGCACTAGTGGTCTCGAACTAACGCTCCTAAGTGAGTATATCAGCAAGTCTAGCCAATGAGGCCACGTTTCGACAAGTGTTTGAAAAAATGTTACCTTTCTACGTCTCCCTAACAACCAAGATAGTATTTATAGTCCGACCAATCGTGGTTCGTCTTTCATTTGTTGCGCTCCAATCAATTTGGAGTTTACATGGTAGGCTATTTCTGTAACGCAAGGTTTTTTTCAAACATGTTATAAAAAAATTTTATGAGCAGAAATGATTTCATGCTGTCAGGCATCCCCAATATTTTATTTTGGTTATAACTTGTTAATTCCTAGACTATTTGCGTAACGTTTTACATATTCTTTGTCAGCAAACCCTAAGGAACCCAAATATCCAAATTTAAAAGAGCTACGTGGCTGCGTTCAAAATATGCAATTTCTACCTCCTGTTTCGAAGATGTGCTGTCTGGGAAGGGTAGTGTATTTTATCACTGTCCGTCTGAAAAAAAATTTAGTGCATGTAGTCTTACACGCGTGATGGTAGCATTTGTGTATCGCGCGACGCGTGTTGCATGCGTTCCTGATTTTCAGCCCTCCCTCTCTCTTTATCCTTTTGTCCATCTGTTCGTTCGTTTTGGTAACGCAGTGTAGAAAAAGACATGAATGGAATTTAAAATTTAGGTCAACTTGCATATTTCAAGGTTTTTCTTAGAAAGGCAGCACATTTTATTGTGTGTTTGGGAGACGCGTGTATGTTGCAGAAGGCCTATATTTAACGTGGAAACGTTACAATTTGCAGACGAAGCATAAAACAAAGGGGATTTCGAGTACTGTCATTGTGACAGCACTGTTCTTTACCATTCTTCTTCCTTTATTTATTATATGGATTTATTAGGCTTTATATTTACTAGATAATTTATATATGTGGATTAGAATATTCCACGACAGTATTCAGGAATCGCACATTCTATAGATATGTTTGTGGTGGGTAGGTTTTTCTGAATATTTGAATTTTGAGATGGCACCGGCCGTAAGGCCTACTCTTAACGATTTTCAACAACCGAGGGATTTTTAACGTGCGCAACTGGCACAGGAGGCCTCCTAATTGTTTACCCTTATACGAGAAGGCTAGGCTTCCGATCTCACTACCCAGGAGATCAGGGGAGAGTATGACATCATTACGACCCACTGGTTCTGAAAAATATTTCCATCAAATATATTACCTCTAATGAGAACTGAACCCGGTACCTTTAGAATTAGAGCCGGACGCCATTCCGACCCCCCCCCCCTCTTTTTTTTTTTTGAAGAGAAGTGAATGTAATGGAAGTGAAGTTAACATTCGGTAAAAATATCATTTAGCTTGACGGAGATGTCGGAAGTAGATTCTCCTCAGAGGTAAAAGTTACATCAACCTGCACTTATCCCAGATTCAAAATACTATGAAATTTGAAAACGTGTATAATTTCATCAAAGCAGATGCTTAGAGGGCTCAGTAATTCTAAAGTAGATCAACTTGATTGCCTGCCCATGCTGTAAGGCGAACAGGTACACTTAGGACATGCTTCCCAAAGTGTCATTCTCCTGTTTTTGGGAACTGAACCTACTCCATCTTGATTGGAACTTCCAAATTCACTACTGGTTTTATCTATTTGTTGTACCACTTTGAGGCAGTTGTGAAAGCAACAATTTTGTTGTTTATAAATATGATTTCCATAGCCAGTTACGGTTGTTCCACAATCAAGGTAAAGGATCCCGTCACATGCTCATTGAGGCATACTATCGTTCCACAATCAAGCTGGATGCCTTTTCCACAGTGTAGCCAAGTCTTTTATGTGTCATTGAATTACATGATTTATATAGCATTGTTGGTAGATGCTCTAGGGCGCATGAACTTCAGTTACTCTTGTTCATGTTGTTTGTGTACCACAGTGCACTCTCACTGAATGTATGTTGTTACATGACGTCACAGAATAACAATAATGAGGTAAGCAAGTTGGCAAGGGTGACGTATGCTTGGTTACAACGCTCTACGGCAGGGGTTTTCAAACTGTGCGTCGCGGCTTCCAGGGGCGTGGCGGCCCTCGGCTAAGGGCATCGCGGGGGCTTGGGAAAAGTGTTGGGCTCGATATTATGAGCCAAGGTCCATCAATAAATATAGTATAGAGAGGAGCCGCGGTGATTTATGCACAGGTCAAGGGAGCCGCGGACCAAAAAAGTTTGAAAACCTCTGCTCTACGGTGTAAGGATTTCGGTGTGATCAGATGTGTCTAGCACACGTGTGATTTGGTTGGGATGAGTCTTCCCAAGATAAAGAAATAGTTGTGTCCAGCACTGAATGTGGCCGCGAGAACGCAAGTGTGTGGTATCAGTAAGGATACAGGATGTGTGTGTGTGTGTATGTGTGTGTGTGTTTGTGTGTGTGAACTTCATCCAAATATTCAAGGGAGTCAATAAATTTGTCGCATTGTCTTGGCAGTCTTCGGGGTATGTTCTGATGTTCAGGGTTCGTTGTTCTGTCGCAACCACCTACATCCAAAGCAAATTGGCCCATACATACACACTATCACCCAACAAACATTCTATAGATAATAGTAATAAACTGGTTGAGCTATATATGCATATGGTTATATATGATCAGTTAGTTATCTCACACAATATGGCGGAAAATAATTATGTTGAACTCGTTCCACTGTGTGCCCTGACGATGGTATTAAATTCTCCTGCGGTCATTTCTGTCTTTTGCATGTCCATTTTGCTTCAGAAGTACGCAAAAATGGAAACTGTGAGGTACGAAAGCATAAAAGCTTCATCTGTGGTGAGCAATGAGGCAGCAGTTGGAGAAGCTTATGTTCGTACTTACCCAAACGTCTTAATATAGATAGGGACAATGTCTGAAATTTTGACTCCGAAAAGCAACAAAGTCAGGAATATTTATTTAAAAAACATGCGAATTGAAGTATATTGGGAAGAAATTAATTTCCCGGCCGGAACACGCCATGAAAAGCTTGCAACTTTGGTGAGAAAATGTGGGACTTTCGTTATAGTGTGCCCGCGTCAGTTGAATGCGGCACTAGTAGTTATATTGATTGTTATTTAGTCAGAGTTAATCCTTCATATGTTGTTGTGGTTCAAGTGCTAACTGGCCTTCCGCCAGAGATGGTAATACTTGACCTTTTGTTATTTTTTTCAACCCAGGAATGTTCTTCCCTTTAAGTTTGGTGATAAGCAAAACAGTTTCAGCACAACAACGTATATCCACAAGAAATTATTGTAAAGTTCCACAAACAGCTATGTAGAAAATTTAATTAGAGTTTATTGGTGTAATTAGACAAACACTGTAAATTTCACAAAATGATGGTTGTTTATCCAAAAATGAAAAATATGTAATCCAAAAGAATAATATATGTACATCCAAATAGAATATACTGATTTGTCTACTAAAAAAAAAAAAAACTTGTCTTGGTATCCTCAAAGACGAAGTTCACCTAACGCTATCTGTAAAAATCCTCTAGTCTAAAATCATGGAGTCCTTGGAATCATATATCCTGAAATCTCTGCCTATCGCCCACAACTCTTCTATTTATACTATTTCTTTTTTTTCCCGCCTTTTTTCACACGACCCGTCCTTTTTTTTCACATGTGTGATCTTTTCCAACTTAACAATAGGATTAAAAAAAAAAACCAGATCACGCAAACATTCATTTCCCACTTTCGCGCTTATAAAACCCATTCATTATTATCTGGGACTGACCTACGTTTGCCCTGTCAGAGCAGTAACTGCAACTGAACTTTGAATGAATACTGCGTTTTGTGTAAAAACGTCTTATTTGCTTTTAAGGTCTGGCATTCTTACATATAGCATATTATAGCACGCATAAATGCTTAGCGTGGAAGTAGGAGGGACAAAGCTAGCGTGAAAGGCCAAGCGGTCACAATAGCCGGTTTAGTGGCAGCCATCTTGCTTCACATGTGACTGGACACAAGGGAGTTTTTTCTCTTATTTTTATAGTTTCATGTTCTCTACTTAATTCTCATTTTCTTTCCCTCCTGTCTCTTGTTTGTCTGTCCCTGACGAAGGCCTTGTGGCCGCAACGTAGGTTTTTCTTGTCCTTCTCCTTGTAAGACGTATTACTATTTGTTTGTGTTTTTTGGGTTTTTTTTTCCCATTCAACTGTTTCACAATAGACAAGGCAATTAGTTTTGTTACTGCTTACAAAATGGGTGAATCATAAATGCGTGAGTATATATAGAAATAAATAAATGATTTAATTATATATACATGGTTATAGACACGGCCGGCTTTACATCATTCAGCTACCCCCACGCACTTCTAGCTGCGAAAGTTGATTAATTTATACAGGAAAATTAATTATTTTCATTGATGATCAGAATCGACATCTGTGCACTACGGGCTAACTCACTCTCCCTCATCAATTTTCGAAGGGTATGAATACTAATTGTTTCTATAGCGCGCTGGTTGTACGAGTACATACGAGTGATGCATCCTATTATGCGTTCTTCCCTGCTGGTCTTACGTTTGATACCAAATTCCAGCAATCAGCCTTGTTGATTCATCTATTGCAGTTTCATTCTCTAACAGGCGATCATTAATTAGAAAATGAAGTAAGATTCGTAAAAAAAATTGCAGATTAGTTTTAGTTAGGAATTTAATGATTGCTAGAAAATGACCTATAAAAAATGCATTTATGACCCAAAAAAAAAAAAAATGTCTTATAAAATAAAGAATTACCTAAGAACACAACTTTCTTTTTCAGTTTCCAAGTTAAACTAAAATTATTTTGTGTTAATAAAAGAAGAAAATGAAAGGCATAAAACAAAACAAAAAGAACCTAAGAAATATAATTTAGTTTCTTGCTGTTACTGCGCCAAAATGTACATTATTTAGTTACTAACCAAAAAAAAAAAAAAAAAAAATGACAAATGAAACAAATACAGGGAGAAGACATAAAGATGCAACTTCATTTTTTTTTACATTATCTGTGTCAAACTGAAAGTCTATCTTATTAGTCAAAAACATGCAGTCTAAGACTCAAACACACACACACATGCGCGCGCACACACACACACAGAGCTTAATAATGCACCGTTTAACATAGACACAGGGTCCATCGCTTATATTAGGGTGCATGTCCAAATTTAAAAGACCTTGTGGTCTGGTTAATAGAAATTTCACCAAGAGAAAAGTGTGAAATTAAACACTGCTTGTCATATCCCACATTTTTGTTTCAAAACTTGCTCAGTTATCTTTCGCACAACCTTTCCCACGTCTCCATTCACACAGTCTAAGTAATTCACTATCTTCTACAACAAATCTATCTGATCCACTAACAGAACTGCTGACGTCTGTAAGGAAGTGATGGTAAAGTTAGTTGCTTATCCTTTACATGACGTGGCAATCAACCCCCAGCTTTTATTGGCTGTTTGTGATTTTTCTAGGCAATTTTTTCATTCAGTATATATATATATATATAAGGTTGTGTGTTTTTGTGTATGTGTGTATGTCTGAGGAAATAAAAGAAGAATAACGCTGCAGCACCGCCAATCAACTAATATGAGGCTGTGCGTGAGCATGTAAACTAAACAGCTTCATAAACCACTACGGCAATATACCATAACGCTGTGGTGCAGGCTTGGTGCTATTTACAATGGTGGCTTTGGTCTGGTTTATTGACTATCTTCATTGCACACGGACTACTTTATCAGTTCTACGATCTCCTTCCTTAGATCACACAAGGAGGATCTCAGCACAGTGCACGAACTCCGTAGCACCGGCGAGAATCCCAATGTGTGTACATAGGAATCACACATTCTATAAATATGTTTGTTGGTAGGTCTCTAATTTTTAAATTTTGCCAGGACAGCTTTACGATTTCCAACTTCCGTGGGATTTTTAACGTGCGCAATTTGCACACGGGACCTCCTATTTTTTCGCCCTTATCCGAGAATGCTAGGCATACGATCTCACTAATCAGGAGACCAGGGGGGAGTGTGACATCATTAAGACCACTGGTTCTGAAACAAATTTTCCTATAAACTATTTTCCCTCAACTGGGAATCGAACCCCGTACCTCTAGAACTCGAGGCGGACACCATATCTCTTAGCCACTCCGATCCCCGGTCGCTCTATTCTAGAGAAGGAACGAGACGAATTTTCTTTTAATTTCATGTTAAAATAAAACAAAAATAAAAAAACAAGACATACTTTTATCTCCTTTTTTGCATTTCTGACACATTCTGTGAACCATAAGATAATGGAGTGCGCTGCTAACAGGAGTACGTGGTTTCTAAAAGCTTTAGTAAGACTGCACTAGAAAGGCACACGACAAACTAGGCAACAGACAATCACAAGATGTAATAATTACATCAAATTGACAAAAAGCCTGTGGCGCTTATCATATATTTTATCCATAAGTGTTTAATGAAGTATAAAGCAGAAGTTAATCTCATGTAGAATCAGCGCCCCAGGCTTTTTGTCAATTTGATGTTACATTTTTTGACTGCAAGCTATAAACTCCTTAAAAATTATTTGTGGCTTTTTAGTGCATTAAAAGCCTGTGTTTAAAATATTTATATATATTTTTTTTTATTAAAATCTTAATTTCAACTTATAAAGATGCCAAGAGTTTTATCAAGAGCAAGTGGGAAGCAGGACATTTAGGTCACACATAAAAATGATGCGTATTACCAGCTCATCTGAAATGAACAAGTGGTAATCTTCAGACTTTGCACTGGTCACAACAGATTGGGATACCACCTATTCAAGAAGTTAATGAAAAATAAAAATATTTTAAACACACGCTTTTAATGCACTAAAAACCCAAAAATAAGCTTAAGCGCTTATCATATATTTTATCCATAAGTGTCTAACGAAGTATAAAGCAGAAGTTAATTTCATGCAGAATCAACGCCCATCGCTTTTTGTCAATGTGATGTTACATTTTTTGACTGCAAGCTATAAACTCCTTTAAAAATTATTTTTGGGTTTTTAGTGCATTAAAGGCGTGTTTTTAAAATATTTTTTTTTATTTTCTTCTTTTTAGTGTTAGAAAAATTATGACATACTAACACATAAACAATATTTTTACTTATTGTAAATCTGGTCTAAAATTTCTTAAGCGATTCATTTCTTTTAGAGCGTCAATATTACATGGCTTTGTGCCTGTTAATTTGGTGCAATCAATTTCTTCAATTTGAATGCCATCTAGAGATTGAACGACTTTCCCTTGATTCATAATTTTAGAACTTGGATTGTTTCCCTTGATTTAGTTAGACACTTGTTTGAGTACTGACCTGATTTACGCATAGAAAAAAATAAAGCACACCACGTACTCTTGAATTTTTAATTAACTTGATTATGGCCCCTGATTTATTTACATTTCTTTACCAAAAATTTAATTACTCATAATGTCATAATTACAATATTAAATTATTAAATAGTTGACTGATTAATGTATTGTCATCGGGAATACACAACTATGCCAAGTTTCAGAGCTATTGCTCATCTGGAAGTGATTGAAAAATCGATTGCAAGATTTGAAAGTGACATGAAAGTGACATGCAAGTGAAGTTCAATAAAAGCGTGTAATAAAAATAGGAACTACCGATGAGTGTAACTGTGGCACTGACACAATGACTGCTGAACATCTACTTTAAAGGTGCCCTCCATATGAGCAACATAGAAAGCATATATGGCCATCACCAGTGCTTTTTCTAGAAAAGCTCTGCGGAGATGTTAACATCCTCAAACTAACCTACGTTTTCATTGAACATATTCAAGTTGACGTCTGAAGGTGAATGAGGAAGACAAAGATAGCTTAAGTTCCCATGGCGGTATTACTGGTGTACTTGTTACTACAGTTTAAGGCATTACATATACTCGTAGTATATATTTGTTTCCTTATTCCTCCACAAACTTTGGGGTCTGAGTTGCTAAGAGGTATGGCGTCCGCGTCGTACTATACAGGTACCGGGTTCGATTCCCAGTAAAGGGAAAAATAATTTATGGAAATTTTTTTCTCCAGAACCAGTGGTCCTAATGATGACATACTCCCCCATGGTCTCCTGGGTAGTGAGATCGGAGGCCTGGCCTTCTCGGATAAGGGCGAAAAAGTAGGAGGTCCCGTGTGCAAGTTGCGCAATGTAAAAATCCCACGGCAGTTGGAAATCATAAAGTAGACTCTAAGGCCGCTGGCCTGGCAAAATTAAAAAAAAATATAAACCTACCCACCACATAAATATTTATAAAATATGTGATTCTTATATACACACATTGGTATTCTCACTGGTGCTGTGGAGTTCGTGCACTGTGCTGAGATCCTCCTTATGTGATCTAAGGGAGGAGATCGGAGCACTGATGGAGTTGTCCGTGTGCAATGATGATAGTCATTAAAACCAAAATCAAACTTCCATCCTGTTGGGTATCTGGTAGGGTCTAGTATGATATCCCAGTCCGTTGGGTATCTGGTAGGGTCTAGTATGATATCCCAGTCCGTTGGGTATCTGGTAGGGTCTAGTATGATATCCCAGTCCATTGGGTATCTGGTAGGGTCTAGTATGATATCCCAGTCCGTTGGGTATCTGGTAGGGTCTAGTATGATATATCAGTCCGTTGGGTATCTGGTAGGGGTCTAGTATGATATCCCAGTAACAAACGTCCTTTTCAAGACGAACGCAGAAGAAGAAGTCTCACCAATCACATTATGATTTTTGCAGTTCCTCCCATTTCTGTAGAAAATGTATTGATCGCTCTACCAATTTAACCGCGGATTATGTGAATCCGGAAGCTCTGTCGCTTTCCTGTTTGCAACAGACTTTGAAGATCATGGATTGTCATGAAATTATGTCCCGTTTTCTGCCTACATTCTATGAGGTCGCTTTTAGGTATGAACTTATCTGTTGTCTATTGCAGACTTTTCGAAATATCTCATCAATGGTAGCAGGGCCGGACTTAGTAACTGCGGTGCCTGATTTGGTTCATTTATATGGAACGATCACTGGCTAACAAAAAAAAATTTTTTTTTTCTTTCTCTAACATTTCTATGTTTTTCTGGTCAATTTTAATGTGCTGTTTTTAAATCTGCAAACCGTTTTTCTCTATCAGGTCGGGATCTCTAGAAATACGCAATTGAAGGTTTTTAACAACACATACAGTATTACAACATCATTCGTACAAGAAGTATAACAGTTATGTAGGCTTGAATTTCTTTGCAGTCGACTTTCGTCGGTGAATGGCATGTGGTACATCGCGATGAAGCATCCAACAATAATCGGCAAGCATGGTCACACTCCACCGGCCTTGATAACGTGACTCCATTACGGCGATATCTTGATGGAATCGTTCTCCATGTTCATCGCTGACTTCGCCAAGGTTGTCAGGGGAAAAGTCAAGATGCGAATCGAGCAAATGGATTTTGAGGGACATGTTACAGCCCATAATTCTGTATGCATCTATGCACTGCTTAACAATATGCAACATAGTCGACAGATTTGTGATTTCCCAGAAAGTTATCGACGATCGATTTGAATGCCATCCATGCGCGAAGTTCACTACCATGTAACAAGTTCTCGAATTGTTTGTCTGCAATAACTTTCCTAATCTGAGGTCCTACAAAGATACCTTCCTTTATCTTTGCATCTCTATCTTGCGGAAACTTTTCTCGAAGATAAGTGAAAGCTTTGCTCGTTTTGTCTAACGCTTTTACAAAATTCTTCATGAGCCCCAACTTTATATGTAACAGTGGTAAAATGAAGCTGTCTTTGTTAACTAATGGCTCGTGTATTACATTTTTATGCCCGAGCTGCATACGATCCCGGATAGGCCACACCTTTCTTGCATAATGTTCCTGTCTGTTGCGGCTGTCCCATTCACATCGGAAGCAACAAAATTTAGTATACACAGTCTGCATGCCCGTGAGAATTGCAATGACCTTTAGGTCTCCACAAATCCGCCATTGGTATTCATTGTACTTTATTTTTTCCAAACGTATAGCCATATTGTCATAAGTTTCTTTCATCTGAACAGAGTAGGCGACTGAAATTGATGAAAATAAATTTCTGTTATGCAATAACACGGCTTTTAGACTAGTCTTGGAAGAATCGATGAAAAATCGCCATTTGTTGACTATGTGCTCATGACCGTTTACATCTTTGCAATAGCAAATGTCATCATCCATCTCAAAGTATTGAACAAGTTCTCTGTGTCTATGACGAAATTTAGATATCGGAGTATTGGGCGCTAAAAGATTCCATTCTTTGAGTCGCGAACCGAGTAATTCCGCTTGTCCTTTGCTAAGAGCGAGATCACGTATTAGATCTGAAAGTTCTGAAAGGTTAATTAAGTAAACACCATCATTCACCGGTATGTAATCTGAGTCAGAATTAGTTTCTAAAGCAGGTAAACTATCACTTTCTGATGGTTCATTCACGTCCAACGGATATTGTTATGGTGGTACTTGGATCGGACACGTGATTGGATCATGAGGCACTGGTTTCGAAACCGATTCAATATTTGGATAAACCACAGACTTTCTAGTTTTAAAAGTGAAACCATGGATATTTGTCAAGCAGAAGTAACAATCAGTAGTGTGATTTGTATGTTCACGCCATATTACTGGCACTCCAAAAGGCATTGATTTATGCTTCGGCGATTTTCGTAACCAACCTGCCAATGTATCGAAAAAAAAACTGCATTTGGCTTCCAAGATTTATTTGCATCATCAACTTTCGAATCGAAATAAAGTTCATATGCTTTCTTTAGTAATGGTGTAAAGTTTTTCTGGTCAACACGATCGGTAAAATATCCGCACACGTAACAGAACAGATCAGCCGAATTTCTACAACTTCTAGAAGCCATATTTTGCTCAGAATTATTTCAAAATACAGTAACTATTTAAAAAATCGCGTAACATATGTCACGCATCTTTTAGCAGTATAAAAAGTAGAATTATATTGCTTTTTATTAATTTTTAATAAGTTATATAGTAAAAATGAAACGGAGCAAATAACGGTTTCCCAAAAATATATTTATTCACAAATATCTTAAGAACCCGATGTGATAGAGATAAACGGATTTCAGATTTGAAATCAGCGCAAGAAACTGACCTAAGAACACTTATTCTTATATAAGAAAGAAAAATCTTGTTTGTCAATGTTATTTACGTCCCAAAAGCCGATATATCGTACTTCCTTCCTGACCCATTTGACCCAATGAACATTAAATCGGCTTTCGTTTCTTTTGCTCCTTTCTAGAGCTGTTTTCTAATTTGAACAACCCAAAACGTCATTTCTGACAGAAGTACTTTCATTTTAAATACCTTGTATGTATGCATATGAACATTAAAAAATGTTTTTCCAAACAACAACAATAAAAAAGCCCTGGGGTGGCCATTTTTGTTTGGGCCAAACCTAGCTTTTTTGCTTGGGACTGAAACACTTAAGATTATTTTAAATAAACTATCAGATACATATTCTGTTACATTGTATTAAAAATAAAGTAATACCTATATTTACTTGCTATATATTTGTTAATATAAAACGTGCTACAACAAAAAATTTTACTTAAAAAATATTTCTTGCTTTCTAATCCACAAATGTTTCAAAATTTTTTCATAAGTTTAAGTCTTTTGCTTCATCTTTATTCTTTAGATTGCTTCTTTTTCTTCTTGAATCCTTAGCCCCCGACAAAGCAGTCAGTGGCCATCACGCCTATTGGCGTCTTGTAGGGCAGCAACAAACTGTCCCCATTTTACTCGGTCAGTGGCCATCCTTCATGCCGTGCCCCAACTCTGGTTCATGATTTGCATCTCAGCCTCCACAGTTCTCCGCCAGGTTATCTTTGATCTGCTCTCTTTCGCCTTTCGCCGTCCTTCTGGGGTCCATAGCATAGCAGTTCTGGTGATGGTGTCAGGGTCCCTTCTGAGGACCCAGTTCCAGCGTCTGCCTGCAACGATGGAGTGCATTCCTTTTTGACTGCATCGTGTAAGCAGTTTCTGGTTGGAAATGGTATTCGGCCAAAACACGTGAAGAATTTTCTTTAGGCGGGTTGCGTGCAATGAGGATAATTTGGACATTTCCTTTTCTGTTACTCTCCAGCACTACGCTCTATACAAAAGTACAGAAAGTTCGCGACTCGTATAATCTTAATTTGGTGTTTGTGCTGCAATAGTGTAGATAATAGGGCACTCTATTTGACAGCTAAGATTTGATCAATTTTAATCTCTGAAAGCTTCTTTCCTCTAACACCTCTGTGACTAGAATTGTCAAAACTGTGCTCGTGAGATTAACTAGAACAAGTGTAAGCAAAGACTAAGAAGGAGAAATGTAATATTCTTCGATTTTGTCTCAGTGAATGATCTTGAAAAGGATTTTGAAACCCATCCTGCTCTGTTGGGCGTTCCTTACTTTTATTTTTCAAAGCTGGACGTGGGAACCCAAGTGCCGAACCCTCTGAAGGTACGGGCCCGATTGATTACCTCATTGTCACAATAGTGGTATCTCGTGTACAGCCCAAGACTATACACATCCAATCATTTCGAATGCGTTCTAGTCGTTAACATTGTGTTACTGACAGCGTGAGTATTCTCAGCCCACACTCAATGACCGATATGACTAGATGTTGATGAAGAAGAAATATTAATCTCTGCTCCAGATGCGCTGCGACCAATATTTTCAGGGCTGCCAGACCTCTCCTGCATTTCTGTATGATGTGATCAACACGGTACTTATACGATAGTCCACGATCGTATGTAACTACAAGGTATTTCAACTTTTCGTGCCTATCAATTTTCTGTCCATTGAGAGTAATATCTGGAAGGTCAGTTTTTACTATGGAGTTGCTTAAGGGGAACCTCATCACGGAGGCCTTGTTGGGATAGACTTTGGAGCCAGTGTCCTCGCACCATTTAAATACCTCCAGCAGAGTCCCATTTATGCTTTTAACCATTTTCTGACGGTCAGAGTCAGTTCTGTAAATTACTGATATCTTGATAAATACACGAATGTGGTGCATATCATGGAAAGAGAAGAAAACACTCAAAGATCCTAGATTACATCATCCCAAATGAAGAAGAGGTCTGGTAGCCCTAAAAATAATGGCCGCAGCGCACCTGGAGCAGAGATTACTATTTCGTCTGTATCAACAGATAATCATATTGGCCATCGAGTATGGGCTGGGAATACTCACTCTGTCAGTAAAACAATGCGGACAACCTAGATTGCATTCAAAATGAAGGGATGCCTATAGCCTTGGGCTGTACGCGAGATACCCCCATTGCGACAATGATATACATGCTTGGTGTGCTGTCGATTAGATCCATATATGCAATGGCCAAGGCAAACGCCTATATGCAAGTAACCACAGACAAACGGCACACCCTGAATGGAAACATAGCTGACATTAAGGAAGCAAGAATAAAGAGAGAGATGTCATGGATGGTACAGGCAGGGGCAACGATCAGGCAGGTGACTACCGTTGAAAATATATTTAAAGGGGGCAGAGTAGAGAAGTCTGAACAGGATTAACTACCAGCAATGTCATCATCATTCTTGGCAGAGAGTGCAGAACTTGGGGCTATTGGAAAGCTCAAATAGAAATTAATAAACTGATACATGATCATGCCGGGGATAATGATGCCGTTGTATATACTGATGGGTCTGTGATCGATGGTGATAAATCAAATTGGGACTTCTCTGCTAGAATAAAGGACAGAATCGTCGCCGAACATAGTAGGGCTTACAAGAACAACTTATAGCATGAGAATGAAGGTGGAGGCAGCTACTGCAGCCTTAATTTGGCTGACTGAAACTTCGTTAACAAACGCAGTTATTGTGTTGTCTCAGTCCATGCTTCGAAAGGTTCAAATTGGTTGGCTACGGCATGCATGGAAAACATTCATAGAAGCTTCGAATCTGCATGAACTGGTATGGATCTGCTGTCCTGGTCATGCAGGGGTATGAAGTAATGAGAGAGCTGACAGACTAGCATCAAGAACACCAATAGTGGGGACACTGGATATGGATAAGGGAGAGATAATGAGGGCGGTTAATGATCACCTATTAGAGAATGACACTGACATCGTTGCATCATCAAGGCTGCGATTGCTGGAATTTGGCATCAAACGTAAGTACAGCTTGGATGGACGTATGAGAGGATGCCCAATTCTCAACCCTTTGAAAATAAAGTTCGTTCGTTCGTTCCCCGTGGAGCACATGTCTTGAACAAATGAATGCACGCCCTGCCTTTCAGGTCTGTGCTATCCGTTTAAAGTTTTCCCATGTATTCTTTGTCCTCTTCATGTCTATGTTAATTTTCTTTTCCGCGTATTTTTTAGTTTTCATTTAATTCTTTTACTGTGAACTTTTAATGGAACGCCTTGTAATGGCGTCAACCAGTAATTCCCAGTTTGTGGTCTGTCCAACTCCAGCACCTTTTTCTCATCTCTCGTTCCCCTGCCACCTGTCTGGTTCTTGTTATTAGTTTCTTACTGATGATCTTGTCATACCATTTCAAATTTTGTATTCTGAGCAAGTATCCGTTGATGTAAATTTGTATCTTTTTCTTGTTGTCCTTTTTTTCTCTCCATGTTTCATAGTCATACAACAGAACAGCCAAGAATAGATTTTGAAGACTTTTGTAAGTTTTTATGTAGGGCCTTTATATGGAGGACAATTCAGTGTAAATAGAATCATTTCATATGTGGAAGCTTCGATGTGGAAAAAAAAACTCTGAATTTTTAATACCAAATTTTTTAAAAAAATCCATTGATTTTTGTTATTTATGACAGAAGCCAATAATCATTATATCCTAGCCGGCAAGTCCGCTGCCATCATCTTTATATTTTTATGTATTTCCCCGTATAGATATAAAATCTCCCGTCTTCATAATTATGTATAATATCCGTGATAGTTTTTTGACGATGTCTTCATTTGGCGACTATTTTAAAAATAAAGTTAAGGTCATACTGTACACACGCCTTTTTTAAATTTTAAATAAAGAAAGCTGGGTCGTGGTGCGTTAAGTTTCAGATTGTGTCATTCTAAGAGATTTTGACATGATAGTGTCATTTTGACTGTGTACAAAGCAATGGTGGTGTCCATAGCTGTCACTTTCCTGTCAGTTTGCATATGTAGTATAATGTTTTCATTCATTTAGCTTCCACATCGTGAGGAGCACAGAACTTCAGTAACTTCACGCCAATGCCATCTGCTGTGTCCCCGTCTGCTGTCCGTTGAAGGTCTTTCCATGTCTTATCCCTGTGTGACCGAATGGCCTACCCTAGCATGAGCAGTACCATTAGTTGATATAGAAGGAGTTAGAACGATAAAAGCAAATAAGGCGTTTTTCTCACATAACACTGTATTTGCAGGTTACAAATAGAATCGAAACTGAAACTAACTATCGATGACGTAGGTGGGCCGCCCAGACGCTACCTATGGCGGTAGTTGCTTGGCAACGATTGACGTCACCTCATTTACATAAGCTTAGTTAAATTTTATGATAAGTAGGTAACGATATTACCAAGACAACGCGTTGACGTCAATGGAGGCAGCTAATGAAATAAATCCCTACGATTTTAGGTAACCAATCGAAAGTGGCGCGTCCCCGCACCATTTTCGAGCTCGGCCAAAATCTAAGATTTTAGAATGAGTTCCTGATAGAGAGCCACTTGCACAGTCACGATTCTACCCAAGTGTTGCCCAGACCATGAGGAAGTACGCACCTTGAGATATCGTGAATCGGCTCTTCTCTAAGTTTATCTTGCGATATTCAAGACAAGAACTGCAGTGTTTTTTAATACAGTGAAGATCTCAATGCATCGGAGTATTGTGATACACATATTCCTATTTTGTCACATACCAAGTAAATAGCAGTTTGAACTTACTGCACTCTCGTTTAGAACTTCTTTACATATTTTATTTTCAACTAGAGATGCTTAGGATATGAACACGGACATCGGTCCAGTTACTGAGATTTCCAAATTGCTGGAAAATATATATATTGAAGAAGAGACTCAACGGAATATTAAAGTACTGATAAGTACTAAGAAATCAACGGAAAAGAAAGAATTAATCATTGAAACAGATTTCGCTTACGTCCCAGAAAATATTGAAGTAATCGATGGGAAACTTTACTGTATGAAACCCATGATCCTGTAAATATCACCATGGAAATATTTTGCTGTTGAATAAAAGTTTTAATGGACTACAGGAGGTTATTACTGTCTTCAAGTTGAAATATTGTTGTTGTACAGTGTGGATCCTTAGGAACTTTATATCAGACACGTTTTGAGATAACTTTTACCATCAACAAAAGAGCGAACGAACCTGGGTCAACCTTCATTCAAGTATCACCATCTCTGGTAGTCAACCAGTACTCCCAACTTGAAAGAATAAGAACTGTACACAAGTGTTAGCGGACAGCCACACGAGTACGTCATAATAACTTACTTTACCGCCCCGCCATACTTGTATTTCTGAGTCTCCCTCTATTTCCTTGGGCTCGGAGATTACATAACATGTATTGCCATGGAAAACTATCAACTGGTTGCCACAACGTGTTTCCAAAGCTAATGACTTTTTCATCACTTCTTCTTCCTCTGGTACATACCTATGCCTTTTTTTCAGTTTCACTCTGGTAATCTTGTCACATACAAGTGATGTAGCATACTTAATAATGAGATATTTATTACAAACAAGTCCTGCGACGTGGCTGGTACCAAACGCTTTCCGGCTACTGTCGTTCCTTTGGATCTACTGGCGCGTGGAGAGCGGGAACATGCTGCATGGATAACAGCTTAATCTCCATATAACTCTGCCCATTCTCACTCCCTGGAGAGAACAATCCAGTTTCACCCTATAGGCGTCGGTACAACACGGGAAGTAGCAGTTACCGTTTATAAGAACAATAGTTGGGCGCCTGCAGCTGAGGTTCAAAGATGTGTGCAAGAGAGACATGGGGGCACTGGACACAGGAAAAGCCTAGATCTACAGTGTAGATAATACCAAGGAAGCTTCAACTTGAAATTGGCTGTAAAAGAGCGAGAAGCTCAGCAGACCTAGTTAAACAACAACAACAATGCACATTAGTACACAAAAGCATTGTTCAGGAGCCACAATGTTTGGTTTTAAGGATTATCTTCACTGCACACGGAAAACTACACCAGTGCTCCAATCTCCTCTCTTAGATAAAACAAGGAGGGTCTCAGCACAGTGCACGAACTCTGTAGCACCGGCGATGATCCCAATGTATGTAAACAGGAATATCACATTCTAAAAATGTTTTTTCTGGTGGATAGGTTTCCTAATTTTTAAATTTTGCCATGGCAGCGGTCGTATGGCCTACTCTTTACGATTTCCAACTGCCACGGAATTTTTAACATGCGTAACTTGCACACGTTACCTCCTATTTTTTCGCCCTTATCCAAGAAGGCTAGACATCCAATCTCACTACTCAGGAGATCACGGTTTGGGGTGGGGGGTGGGGGAGAGTATGACATCATTAGAAACCCCTGGTTCTCTAAAAAAAAATGTCCATCAATTATATTCGCTGTGCTGGGAACGAACACCTTTAGAATTAGAGGCGGCGGCTATACCTCTGTGCCACACCGATTCCTTTCCTTTTATTTGCCTTAAGAAGTATGAGAAAAAACATGTGGAAAAACTAGCGCATAAAATGAAACAAGTATATTAAAGGGTTTAGAAAATGGCTTGAGAACTTGTGTAATTGGCTGCAAAATGAGACAAGAATGGCGTAGGCGAGGATAAAATCTATATTTCCTATAATCTCCGGTGACATGACTCAGGTGCGTTTTCGATGTCTTTCCATCTCATTGTATTGTTTGTTTGTAATGTTTTTTGTTGTAGTTGTTTTACACAATGTTTTCAAGTGTGAAGAGAATACACTTTTAGAGTTAAGGAAATTTTGGAGATTTTATTTGCACTATTTATGATAATTGGACAGTAGATAGGATGCCACATTTGCATATCGGTAATTAAACATAAAAACAGAGACACAGTATATCATAAGTTGCACCGGATAACACCCAGACAAGTGCCAGTGGAACAATAGATGAGAAGAAGACGCTGGCAATAGATAGGACACAAATTGAGGAATTATACTGATAAAAGACAGTCCTTGTTCTTAAATCCACAGGAATTTCGTTTCTGTTGACTAATGTTACTGTTTCCACAATCCAATTTGTAACCAACAAGAAGATAATAGCGACGAGAGACATTCCTGCCGCACTTTGGCTCCAGCCCCATTACAAACGGCTCAGTAAGGCGTCTTTCATATAGATTTTACATGTCACGTCCTCACATTCCCTCTTTGTTAAGTTAGCAACCTTCTTGGGGACACCTCATATTTCATAAAGGTGTTTCAAATTACTCGACTGCAATCTCCATTTTTTCACATATCTTGAAGATGTATCAATCTGTTCATTCCCATCTCCGTTACTTCATGTCTCATAAAGATGTATCAATCTGTTCATTCCCATCTCCGTTACTTCATGTCTCATAAAGATGTATCAATCTGTTCATTCCCATCTCCGTTACTTCATGTCTCATAAAGATGTATCAATCTGTTCATTCCCATCTCCGTTACTTCATGTCTCATAAAGATGTATCAATTTGTTAATTCTTTACCTTCTTACTTAGTCGTTTTTCTTCTACCGTGAGGTTGTGGTAAAGTGGGATGTTATAAATATTTATAGGGGACTTAGTGTACTGACTGAGATCAGCTGTGAAGGTATCTATATCTAATAAGAGTAGTGTATTATAGATAACCTTACTTACTGCCACATATGTATACCTCAGTCAGAATTATTCTGGAATAGTGTGATGACTACGTTATATGTCTAGGGTATGTGTATGATGAAGTGTAAGTCATAACAACAACAGACAGATAAACAATTTAATTTATTCCACCACACTTGACAACACTGTGACACTCACATACATATAACACTCTAAGAGGATATCTTAAAGGAGTCACTGATAACTTTTCAAATAACAATATGTATTCAGTGCTGTCATAAATGTATATGTGTCCTGATTCAAATACAAAGGGAACCAGGAATCACAATCAATTTTAATTACAAGTTATATGTACAGAATTTATTAATATGATTCTTGTAGTGACATATATTATTACTGGTATCCTATGTGTGTCAGTTGTGTAGTGGTAATATGAGGTAATACTGGTTTTGTTTTGTTCAAGCTCTGTTGGTATTTGTCATCATGACTTCAATAGTTTGTTTCTATTGGAACTAGTATTGTAGATGTTCTCAGTTCCTGGTATTAAAACAATTAAATTCCCCTCTTAATTTTAGTTTACAATGTCATTTTAAGATGGGGGTACATAATGTTGAGCTCCATGGCCACACTCTCTTATCTTGCGTGATGACTGCAGTAAAAGACTCCTCTGCTCGATTACTTTAATGAGTTCTGGAGCCACCCCACTGGTTGCTATATGGACCAAGGAGTATGCTGTCCACCTCTGGCTTCAGCCAAGCTCTGACCAGGTGCTGCTCAATAACTTTAAGACCACGGTCCCTGAAACAAGAAGGTTGTACCTTCTACGTCAGAACTAATTTATACTCCATTTCTACACTGAGCACAATACATCACAAACATTGAGTTCAGAGCGTTAGGCCAACTGTCAGCTTCATCTGAAATACTTTATACCAGTATTTCCCTCCCTAATGGTTACTACGCCTCTGCAATTCCAGCATTATTTCTTTCTAGTTAATAATCTAGGTGTCAGTGTACTGTTTGGCCATTCCATGCAGTTTTACTTTCCTCCGACACCTTCTATTCAGGCTGGAGCACTATAGGCTTTACATCATGTTCGCTCCTGAACCACACATATATACAGACATAATTTATCAATTTACATTCAATTTTCATTTTAAAATATTGAATATTTCAAGCTTACCACAATTCATGGAAATAATAATAAACAGTTTCGTTGACTGGCAATGAATATAGCACAACTCCGATCTGCCGATGTCCCAGGCTTTATTTTATAAAAAATATACACTGGTGCTCAACGCACTGCTTCTTAGTAGGTTTATTACAAGATGTGGCAATGAACAGACGCTCTGATTTGAGTATATTCGCAGCTCTACCCAATCAAACCATGTCTACACATCTTTTCAAAAAAGTACTCCTTTTCACGTTTCCCCTGACAACACAAGATAGTATTTATAGTCCGACCAATCGTGTTTAGTCTTTCATTTGTTGCGCTCCAATCAAATAGGAGTTAACATGGTAGGCTATTTCCGTAACGTAATGTTTCTCCAAACACGTTATAAAAAAATTTTATGAGCAGAAATGATTTCATGCTGTCAGGCACCCCCACTATTTTATTTGGCCATAACTTGGTAATTCCTAGACTATTTGCGTAACGTTTTACATATTCTTTGTCAGCAAACCCTAAGGAACCCAAATATACGAATTTAATGGAGCCAATATGCATTTTCTTCTAGGATAGTCGTGCTGTTACTACCTTCTCACTTCCAAACTTGAGGGTGTCTGGGTACTGTCATGTTTTCAAACGTAAACCGGTATAATGTCATAATTCCCAATAAGCGTTTTTTCAGGATTTTAAAACCTAACTCTGGTATGGGTAGTGAATTTTATCACTGTCGATTTGAAATAAAGTTAGTGCATGTGGCCTTACACGCGTGATGGCAGCAATTGTGTATCGCGCGACGCGTGTTTAGTGTTGCAGGTGTCCCTGCTTTCTGCCTCTCCCTTCTCTCTATCCTTTAGTCCATCTGTCCTTTAGTCACGCCGTGTATAAAATGGAATGAATGAAATATTAAATTTAGGTCATTGATCAGCTTGCGTATCTCAAGGTTTTTCCAAGAAATACAGTACACGTTTCATTGAAGAAAGCGGGTAATAATACAGTAGGCTTTTACTATCAATCGTGAAAGCGTTACAATTTGCAGACGAAGTAGAAAACAAGGGGGATTTCGAGTACAGTCATTGTGACAGCACTGTTCTTTACCATTCTTCTTTCCTTTTATTAAATTTATTTGTTAGGCTTTGCATTTACGTTTTAATTTATATATGGGGATTAGAATAATTCACGACAGAGGTGCAGAGGTTTGGAAGAGAGAGCGCCATATATCCTATCGCCTGTCTTCCTTCTGGCCTGGTTCCATTCTAGTCCTCGGTCCTTAAAAGATTATCTAATGTTGTCCTCCCAGCGGACTCTGGGTCGTCCTGGAGGTCTGGATCCCTGGCTCTTTGTTTCCCATGCTTGTCATGGTAGCCGATCTTCTCCCATTGCGATTTATTAATGTTAATCTAACGTATTTCATATCTCATAACGATGTATCAATCTGTTCATTCCCATCTTTGCTATTTCATATCTCATAAAGATGTTTCAAATTACTCACTTCAAACACGGTTACTTCATTTCTCGTAAAGGTGTATCAATGTATTCATTCCAATCTCGGATATTTAATTTATCATAAAGTTGTACGTGTTCATTCCAATATCCGTTATTTCATATCCCATGAAGGTGTATCAGTTTGTTCATTCCAATTTCTGATATTTCATATCTCGTGAAAGTGTATCAGTTTGTGCATTTAAATCTCTTTTATTTCATATTTCATGAAGGTGTTTCAGATTATTATTTCCAGTCTCGATTATTTCATATCTCATGAAGGTGTATCAAATTATTCATTTCAATCACCATTATTTCATATATGTCATAAAGCCGAACTAACTTGTTCACCCCAATCTCCGTTATTTCACATCTCACAAAGGTGAATCAACTCCAGCTAGGCTGAGTTCCCCTGAATTCGATTGTTGATCGATTTTAACATGAGATAATTATTGTCCTTGGAACTCTTAACTTTTATTTATAGAAGTTCAGATAATGACACTCGTGATAAATATTTGTTAAGAAATCAAGACGGTACATTTATATTCTACCCGTACAAGAAATTACGTTACATTATCAGTTTCCAAGCCAACCTTTACTCAAGTAAAACAAAATGGCTCCCTTGTATAATTGGACGCAAAAAGAAAGTAAATATGCACACTTGAATCGAATTCATGCGTTGTGTTTGGACATTTTTTCTTTCGTTACATTCTGGAGATTACATTTTCATTAATTTAGACCTTGTGCTAAATTTCTGAGGATATTTTTAGAACTGACATGTGGGTTGTGTAAGAGGCGAGCACGTGGTAATTTTGAAATGGAGAATAGATTGCAACTTAAAAATATGAAGTGAAATGAAAATTTCGGACGCGAAAATAGTACAGAGTTGAAATTCGGATAATAAACTGTCTTTTTGTTTTTTGATAAAACTAAAAAAGTCTGATTTTTTTATGCTAAACAAAAACAAAGGGGGATTGCCGCCTTCTAAATTCTTCTTCTTCTTCTTCTTCTTCTGCGTTCGTCCATAAAAGGACATTCGTTTGTGTCTCCGTTGACAGCAAAGCTGCGATCAATTACTAATTATTACTAATTAATAATTTGTCCCGTATAGTTCTCAGTTAGTTGCTTATCCTTTACAGGACGTGGCAATCAACCGCAGCTTTTATTGGCTGTTTGTGATTTTTCTAGGCAAATTTTTTCATTCAGTAGTTTGCCATTGCTTTCTGAACGGTACGGCGCTTATACCATTGTTAAAAATCCACACAAAGCGATCTGCTACCAAACCGCCTGCAGCAGGTTTCGAACCTGCTATATCTGGATTATGAAACTGCGTTCATATCCATTAGGCCACAGACGCCGACATAGTTCTCAAGGGGTAGAAAAAGAAAGGATAGTACTGCTGCCAAATCAAGCATGTCGCAAGAGGCAATTATCTTAAGGTTGTGCATGATACTGGCAACTTCATCACGTGTAGCAGATTGATACATAAACAACCGTTGCTAGGGCACATGAATGCCAGACATAATGTAAAGAGACTAGCAGACATAAAGTGATGATAGTGGCGTGTATTGCTAAACTTTCTACACAGGAGGATCTAGAATACGCAGATGGCATTGCACTATTGGCATACTCATATCAACACATCCAAGAAAGAAACAGACAGACTGAATAAACATAGCCAACAGGTGGGACTGAACGTTAATCTCAAGTGAAAGCCGAAGTCATGACACTAAATGTAAGAAATCCTGCACCCATAAAAATAAGGGACTAAGAGTTGGAAAATACAAACACATTTACATACTTAGGAAGCATAGTAACACCAGATGGCGGAACAAATGTAGTAACACTAGATGGTGGAACAAGCATAGTAACACTAGATGGTGGAACAAGCATAGTAAAACCAGATGGTGGAACAAGCATAGTAACACCAGATGGTGGAACAAGCATAGTAACACTAGATGGTGGAACAAGCATAGTAACACCAGATGGTGGAACAAGCATAGTAACACCAGATGGTGGAACAAGCATAGTAACACCAGATGGTGGGACAAGCATAGTAACACCAGATGGTGGAACAAGCATAGTAACACCAGATGGTCGGACAAGCATAGTAACACTAGATGGTGGAACAAGTATAGTAACACCAGATGGTGGAACAAGCATAGTAACACCAGATGGTGGAACAAGCATAGTAACACCAGATGGTGGGACAAGCATAGTAACACCAGATGGTGGAACAAGCATAGTAACACCAGATGGTGGGACAAGCATATTAACACCAGATGGTAGGACAAGTATAGTACCACCAGATGGTGGAAAAAGCATAGTAACACTAGATGGTGGAACAAGCATAGTAACACCAGATGGTGGAACAAGCATAGTAACACCAGATGGTGGAACAAGTATAGTAACACCAAATGGTGGAACAAGCATAGTAACACTAGATGGTGGAACAAGCATAGTAACACCAGATGGTGGGACAAGCTTAGTAACACAAGATGGTGGAACAAGCATAGTAACACCAGATGGTGGGACAAGCAAAGACATCAGTAACCGAATGAATAAAGCCAGAATTGCCTTCGCCAACACAAACAATATCTGGAAATCCTCCCAGTTCAGTACAAACGCTAAATTATAAAATATATGAGAGCTGCGTAATTTCTGTACTTCTTTACGGTAAAATGTTAAAGAGTAACAGAAAAAGTAATGTCCAAATTTTCCTCTGTAAACACAACCTGCCTAAGGAAAATTCTTCGAATTTTCTGGCCGCACACCATCACCAACCAAGAATTGCTTATTCGGAATCACCAAGAAGACATGCACACCATCTTACCGAGCAGACGCTGGAATTTTGTTGACTACATCCTCAGAAAACACCATGACACCATCACCGGAACTGACATGCTATGAACTCCAGAAGGAAAGCGAAAGCAAGGAGTACACAATCCACCTGGTCGAGAAATGTGGAGGCAGAGATGTAAAGCATGAACCAGAGTTGGGGCACTACACGAAGGATGACTGTCGACTGAGCAAAGTGGAGACAGTTTGTTGCTGCCCTACAAGACGCCACCAGGCGTGATGACCACTGATTGCTTTGTCAGTCTGCAGCCGAGGAAAAAAGAAGAAGAAGATAGCTAAATTAATAATTTGTCCTGGACAAAAACTCTTCACACCATGACAATTTCCTGATCATTAAAATAAAGTAATGAAGGTCGGAACATCATTAACAGAAATATGGAAGGTGCGAACATCTTAAACAGACGTAGGGAAGGTCAGAACATCTTAAACAGAAGTAGGGAAGGTCAGAACATCATAAACAGCAGTAGGGAAGGTCAGAACATCTTAAACAAACGTAGGGAAGGTCAGAACATATTAAACAGACGCAGGGAAGGTCAGAACATCTTAAACAGAAGTAGGGAAGGTCAGAACATCTTAAACCGATACGATCCCGTTTCAATAGTTCTTTTAAACGTTTAATTTAGAAAAAAACATTATACATTTTGGTCTTCCCCTCAGGACGGTGCCCGACTCAGCCACACCTGTATCCCGGCAAGCTCAGGCACGTTTAGTTTCCCTTTTACGTCAAACTTAAGACCTACAGTGTCTACGCCATATCCTTGGTATTTCACGAAAGCACGAAAGGACCAAGTGACAAAAGCTGAACTGCTCTCATGGGCTGACCTTTAAAGCATGTATACACTACTTAGACAGCCCTGGTTACTCTGGCTTGGTCATGTTTCCGACATGGAAGATGGACGCATCCCCAAAGGTCCTTTCTACGATCAACTTGCAGATGGCAAAGAAACCGCCAGTCAATCACAGCTCATATTCAAAGATAAATCGTGAAAGGACGCGCAGCCAATTTTGCACCTCGAACGAACCACATGAAGTTGCGCATGGGGATGGGAACCTCATCATATAAAACAAATTGCTACAGGAACCACATCTTCTTATATCTTGTTCCACTGGCCCTTTGTGTAAACTAACGGATGGCAAACATTTCAAACGTTATCTAAATTGTAACCAAACAGAAAATATAATTACATATCCATGACTAAGTTCAAGGAGTCATAGATAAATAGAGCAGACACACAGTTTTTTTGTCCTTCTGACCTAATTTCCTTTTATATATTTGTACCTACACTTCCTTCTTCTCCCACATATCTTTGAAGACGTACATGCACCATTTCGCAAGGACAATAAAAAATTGGCGCATTTCTCAATGAAAGTCTGTTTCAAAAGTTCAAATTCTAATGTCCAATTAACGAGTTGGGTGTGTCTCTCTATCGATTGACAGCAGGAAGACTACCTGAAGTTCTTACCTCCCGTGGACACCTGCTCTTGTGCAAGAAAAAAAAAATACCCCCCGAAATTACTTTCATGTAGTCATAATTTGATTTTTTAAAAACGCTGACAACATTAAATGATATACTTATTTGTTCTGATAATTGTATGTACATTTCATCGCATTATTTCACGTCTGGTGTCCAATCCGTCACTGTTTAAGTTGACAAGTAACATATCTCGCTTTTGCTTGAAGTATAACACTGAAGACCCACCATGACAAGTAAGTTAAAAGCGTTGTTACTGAGTTCTTTAAAGTCTACTTAAGAACACAGACATTTCTTCCCCCCACTGTTTGCCATATGTCTTTTCAAAGTCATTATTTGGAGGTACCAACAGAATAAGTGTCAGGGACTTCAGTCCGTGGATTTTTTAAAACTTGTAACGTTCACAGGCTGATAATACAAAAAGTCACGAGATCTGTCGATAACTGCTAAAGCAGACGTGAGAAGTAGAGGTCAAATATTGATGAACCTGGGCTTCTCTGATGTCAGCAGGTAAATTTGTTGCACATAATTGTCAATTACTCTGATGTATTCTTATTAGATATTACAATGCAGTCCTTGTTCTGGAATCCGTAGGGTAAGTGAGATAGTGGGTTACCAGAAAACGCATGTAGAAGAGAACTGGCGATAGGAGCGAAAGAGTTAAATGCGACATTCCACGTTAAGTTCCCGGGGTCCTCTGAAGATAGAAAGAATGAATAAGACTTCTACACACACAGGTATAATGTAAGGATCCCGTGACACACGGCCATTGAGGCATACTGGGAATATGGTGTTAGGCCTATATTCTCTCGACCATCGGCACACTAGGGGTTTTGTGGTCAGCATCACGCCGGCCGCCTTAACCTTCTCAGAGTTGCTCTGGGAGCTAGCACATTCAGAATGTAAAACAAATTGCTACAGAATCCATCACATGTACATGCACTGACCATGCAAACGGCACAGAAAGTTTACCAGTTAGCTAATATCAAACATTTCCTAGATGAAGAAGCACGAAAATTGTTCTATATATCTCATATGCACACACACCTTGACTATGGCTCCACAATCTGGGATGGTTGTTCTATGTCCAACACAAAAAGACTCCATTCACTACAAAAGCATGCAGTGCGTCTAGTTTCTGACAACTGCCAAACACAGTGTGTAGATCTATATAAAGATCTCAAAATACTGCCTCTAAGAAAGCGCTTTCTGTTCAACAAGGCTAAATTTGTTCACAAAATCCTGCCACAGAATGCTCCAACATATCTGTGGACAATGTTCAAATACAATGAAAGACGCAGTCAACGCCTTAACAAAATACAAGTGCCCAAGCCTAGGCTTGACTTATTCAAGTCTGCCCCAAGCCTAGGCTTGACTTATTCAAGTCTGCTGCTCATCTTTGGAACTATCTTCTACATTATCTAAAATATAACAATCTCAGTCCCTATACGTACAATCGTAGACTTTTCGAATACTTTATGAGTTCTGATTATCTGCCCCCCTAATGTGATTATTTTTCCGAACAAATGATATAATATCGAATGTAGGTTTAATGATGATGTTTGTACTTTTCAACATATTTTGTTTCATGGTAATAATTAGATACTGTGAATGTGAGCATGCTATTATTTTACCTTTACCTTTACCCTGTACAGCGTTGAATTCCTTGAATTGATGGGTAAAATATATGTGAGAATAAATGAAATCAGTATAAAAGACGAGAGAAAGGAATGGCAGAATGTCAGACGGGCCTGCGTGCCCAATTCTCAACCCTTTGAAAATAAAGTTCGTTCGTTCGTTCGTTCCTTCACTTCAGAAGCACGTGATTGTTCGATGCATTCTTCCCGCAAAGTGACAAGCTACACTGGTGGCTCCGCGCGCCTTCAGGAGCACAAGGGAACATGAAAATGAAATAAGACATGGAAAGATATTGAGCGGATGGCACAGAATAGGAGGACCTCCAACATATTTGTTGAAGACGTCCAACATATTTGTTGAAAACCTATGCTCCAAGGGGACCTGAGAAGTAATAAATAAGCAATGCTCATTAGTATGCATGGAGGCATATCTGGAGTCATCTTTATATGAACAACAGTTTAGCACAATGCTATAGTATACAGATATTGAAGTGACCCTGTGTCTGTGAGGCTAATTACACCCTCATTGACTTTTGAAATCATCCACACACTGTCAGAGATTCCTCCTGTGGTGAAACATGTCGAGACCCCCCCCCCCCCCCCCCCCAGCATTACACACTAAGCTTGGAGGAGTCACTTGAGCCCCAGACGTAAGTGGCTTTTACCTGGTTGGTTGCACGCAGGAGGATCTCACTATGGACCTATGATTGCCCGGGAAAGCTGAGAAATGGCTCTGTACAGGACGTGAGAATTCCTTGGGAGAGCCCAGAAACAGAGCACAGTATTTAAGATATGAGTTTTCGAGAGCACTCTTCTATGGCGAGGAATGCACAGTATGCCATGCGCTTTTTCCGCCTAGCTTGGGACCAGATATGATGATCGTTTAAATGTCCAGCCAAGCTGGAGAAATTGGAGTTCATGACTTCAATTCAACACGTGTCGGAATGGCAGAAAAGCCACAGGAAAATCATAGATCTACTGTGTAAATAATACCAAGGAATCTTCAACTTGGTATTGGCTGCAAAACAGCGAGATGCTCAGCAGCCGTATTTAAACAACACCTACAACAACAACAACACCTACAACTACAATAGCTTATTGACTGCAACAACTTTCTTCTTCGTTCACTTTGAGACGTCGACTTGAGTGTGTTTAAAGAAAGCAGTGGTCAGCCTGAGGCTGTTGATATCTCCGTAGATTTTCTCCAGGAATGGTACTGGTGATGGCCATATGCGTTTTCTCTGTTCCTCATATGTTGGACACCTTTGAAGTAGATGCTCAGCAGTCATTATATCGGTGCCATAGTTACACTCGTAAGTTGTTACTATCTTTAGCTCGTTGACTAGATGGTATCCAAATCTGTTGTGGCCTGTGCGAAGTCTGAAGATTATCACTTGTTCTCTTCTGCTAAGCTGGCAGTATCCATCATTTTGTGTGTGGCCTGGATGCTGTCCTTTCCATTTGCTCCTGTATCTACACTCGATAAAACTCTTGGCCTCTTCATAACCTATGCTTGTGCCAAGTTGAGGTAGCTTCCCTCCTTCCTTTGCCTATCTGTCACCCTCTTCATTTCCGGGGATGTTGCAGTGAGATGGGATCCACTGTACTACAGATCTTTCGAACTTCTGACTTTAATATACGCTTTTGGAGCTGGAATAACTGCGGCTGCAAGCAACAGACGTGCCCTTCAAGAGATCCTCATTAAAGAAGAAAGTAACTGATAGTGACTAATTAGTAAAGTTTGTGCGCCGTTTGTTTAGTTAATACGTTGTTAGCGGGGTTTCCCAAATTAAATGTCGGTCAATAATCGTGTCCTATTGTTTTGTCCTCGCTCATATTTTTGATTAGCGAGGTTCTGATGCAGAGCGTATGTTTTTTTCTGTGTGTTTAGTGATTTTTGTCTTGTTGCTGTTAGCATGAAATTTACTTTGATGATTTTTATTTGCAAATGTGAATGTCACATGGAGAGTTAATTGTTTAGGTTTTTTTCATCAATATACTTGTTAATATTTTTTTCACGTTACGTTCTTTTCACGCTTTTATTTAATATGATGTGTTTTTTTGATGTTTCAAATGTTTGAGACCTTGGATTACTAGGTTTCAGACGACCTAAGGAGATGAAGATTCGCACACGACCCTATGTCGTGGTATACTTTAAACTACCAACATTTGAAAGACCCCTAGAGTGACCTGTCCCGGGCCCAGCATAAACAAATTAACATTAAACTTTTTTCAAGATTACAGCTGTGAAAGGATAGCAGATCTTGGTGATGTTGCACACAAAATTGTAACATGATCTCAGTACTTGGTAACGTTGTATCAGCGATGCCGACTCGAGTCAATCAACTCGAACTCTAGTTGGACTTAATGTAACACTGAGCTTGAGCGTTTTAAATGCCAGCATGCACTAACCACTGTGCTGCCGCGGCTCCACATTTAGCTTGTAGTGTCACTTAAAACATTTATTATTTTTAATCTTTCATCAATAACAACCTCATCCATTTCTCTACGGGACATCATCATTAACTCTTTGACTCCGGAACAAAGCTCAGAGCGTTGGTCAGATTTGGCACCGGTGCCAAAACATCTCTCTCAGCATTGTTTTTAGTCTATCACAAATTAAAGTTACGGCACTGGGGGGAAAATAATTACGGAGTCAAAGAGTTAATCATCGATATATTTTGCGCTTATAGAGCATGTAGGCACCACTGAAGCTTGTGAGATGGGCCATAATAATGTCCAGATTAATATTCTCCCCCTTGTTTTCTCTCGACATAAGTGCTTGTGAATGTCGTGCTACCGAAATCATTGTAGTAACAAGAACACCTTTGTAGTCCCCCGTGGGTCAACGTCACAGGAGAGTACTTCCCTGACAACATAAACGTCGCAGTTTTTCATTACAGTGCACTTAACCTGGAAGTCCACAACGGGGTGACCGAGGTGCGGGATGGTGGCACAATTAGCTGCTGCTGTCAGTCGTACCCATCTACGCTCGTCTAAGGGTAGTCCTCCAAACATCTCCACGAAACATTGCTTTGTGATAGTAGATACATCTGACCCTGTGTCAAACACACAGGTTATCTCTTTTCCATCAAATAACACTACTCCCTCAAGCAGCAGTCCTACTTTCTTGATTCTGTCCTCCCGGTACTCTTCCTTCAAATAGTTTTCTTTAATCACCAGGGTAGTGTTGTTGTTGTTGGCTTAGGGCTGCTGAGCTTCTCGCTCTTTAGAAGCCAATACCAAGTTGAAGACTCCTTATTATTATCTATACGGTAGATCTAGAATTTACTTGTGGCTTTTTTGCGATTCTGAAACGTGTTGAGTTGAAGTCATAAGCTCCAGTTTCTCCTGCTTGGCTTGCATTTAAAGGATCATCACCTCTAATCCAAAGCTAGGAGTAGGAAGTGCGTGGCATACTGTGCAATCCCCGCCATCCAAGTGGGCTCTCCAACTATGCAGAGTTTAAATACTGTACTCTGGTTCAGGCTCTCTCAAGGAATTGTCAAGTTCTGCACAGAGCCACTTCTCGGCTTCCCCTGCCTATCACTGTGTCCATAGTGAGATCCTTCTGCATGCAGTCAAGCAAGTCAAAGCCAAAGAATGACAACTAGCGCTCTAGTGACTTCTCCAAGCTTAGTGTGCAATGCTGGGTTCTCAACAAGTTTCACCACATGGGGAATCCTTGGAAGTGTGTGGATGATTTCAAGAGTAAGTGAGAATGTAATTAGCCTCACATACATAGGTTCTCTTTCACTTGCGTTTATTGTAGCATTGTGCTTAGCTGATGGTCATATAAGGATGTCTCCAGATATGCCTACATGCATAAGCACCAGGGGATTATGCCCATTACTGGTTGACACTTCTGTGGGAGTTGACTCTTTGGACTTCATTCCGATTGGTGATCACCCTGTTTGCGCTCCGTGTAAAGATATAAATACAACCCCTGCTTTTACATCAAGAGGACAGTTTTATTAGTGTACGGGTCTGGTGCGAGTGAAAAGTGGCCAAAAGACAATAACGCAGATCAAATACTTCACCACGTCTCGCCAACCTTATCACACTGGCAACTCAGGAAACCTGCATCAAGCAGGCACACGCACCACTAGCGGTTGATTCCGTGGACATTTGTTTTACAAGATGGTGTGGCAAAGTGACTGTAATTTCTGTTTCCAACCCACCAGTTCTTGTCTTATTAATACGGTTTTTTTTTCTCTTCTATTTTTTTCAGGGTTTCTGATTTTTAGATGTTTTCCTTCCTTGTCATGGTTCTAGTATTGTAGGATCAACCACACCAACCCTTTTCTTTTTGGGGATGGGAGTAAACCCCTACCTGAGTGGTAGCGTGGGTTAGTGAGTCATTCTTGTTGATAGACGGTCAGATAAGTTTACGTAACGTTGCGCACATTTTCAGCGGACAGCGGGCTTCGTGGGGAATTTATTTTCTTTGATCCCTCCGTTCCAGCAGGGGGAATAACTCTTCATCAAATGTGGATTGGTAGTGTTAAGTCGGTTAACAATTCGTCAGATGTTAAGATAATGTTATGATGTTTAACGGGAAGCTCTGACGATTGGTTTCGATTTTTAATTTATGTAGCAGTCATTAGATTACGTCAAAGTGGGGTAGATGCGGTTTTTAGGAGATAATTCTAGAGCTATGACTCACCGCATCTGTCTTGCTTCAGAAAATTGGCACTATATATACAGAGCTAAATTATTAGGTGGGGCTCACAAATCCTGGATTGTTATTGCCGTGAATAGTGTCAGACACAAACTCAGTCCCCGGTTAGTGGATATTCTGAATGTCTGGCGATTCACGGCGTTGTAGGTAACCCTAAGCCTGCACCGGACTTTGCCTTCTCGGAGAGGGAGGCAAGAGACATCACTGTAATAGAAAAACTGGGTACGCGCAAAGTAACGGGCGCCCTAGTTACGTCTGCAAGACGAAGAGACATTAGGAATTATCCTGACGTGACGAAACAAATACCTCAGCGTTTAATTGCCTAAAAATTGGAGCTCTTGACTCCTACGGCCCAATACACAACAGGCTACGTTGCCTGGTATTGTTTACGTCCTGCCACAATAAAGCAATAGGCCGAAATTCGAAGCGGTTTCAATCTGTGTGAAGAATTGAGTGCCATCATCATTGCTTGATCACCACCAGAGGCATATATATATATATATATATATATATATATATATATATATATATATATATATATATATATACAGTCACCAAGGGCCCTTTCATCAGTTATTCGAGAGAGGAGAGAGGGTGACCATGCCTCTCTAAATGCTAACTGGAGGAGGTACCTGACGAAGGGTAACGCATCTGAGCCTCAGACGAAGACAATAGCGTCAGGAAGGCACTGAACTGAAGGAGAAGGTAGAGAGTGGAGTTAGTTGTTTCTTTCCCAGGAACTGTAGAGTTAGATAGATAATACTTAGAGGGGAGCCTCTGAGTTAGTTCTGCAGAACTCAGTGGAGTAGGATTTAGTGGTATATAAGGTAGTTGTGTATTACCGCCTTTGAGACATTTTAGTCAGATTAGTTAATAAGTCATCCTCTGAATGGTTAAACGGGACAGAGGGAAAACTAGTGGAGTGTAGTCTTGTGGTGTGTGGGACTCCACAGTATATTTAGTTAGTAATAGTAGTGTTCAGGGGGTGGTGGCTCTTACTTATGGTTATATTTCTTTAACCTTAGTTGTTTTCGTGTAGATGTGGGAGAGAGCGTGGTAATTTGATAAATGTGTCATTCATTGATTTGTTCTTTTTTTTGCAGGTTATGCGAACTAGCACGTTATTGTTTTTTTTTTTTTTTTTGCTGTGGTATGTGACAGATGGGTTTGCCAGGAGCATGTACAACGCCATCTTTGTTGCCTTATATGACTTGCCTTGTAGACCTATTCCTCCTTTGTCTTCAGAGGTCCCAGGGAACTACCACGGGGGGGGGGGGGGGGGGGGCGGGGGGTAAGGAGTATAGGCCTTCAGTAAACATATGTTCATTCTTTCCTTCTTGTGCTATATGTTCAAGGTTCTTAGATGCCTTCATTTACTGATTCCGTACGCAAGATCTGTTAAAAGACGCAATGTCTGGCCGCTGTGTCCGCCAGATCTTTTAAAAGATCCTGAGTTATTTTGTTGTTTCTTTCCACTCTGATATTTTATACTGCCCGGAATTTATCTGTCATGTCTCGAGTTTTATTATTTAGTTTTCTTGCCTTTTCAGGTCTCCTTTTGCCTCCATTTTCCTGGAGATTCAAGAACAAAGACTTCCATGTAATCTCTCTCTTTCACCTGTCAACTTCTAAAGAAGTTTAGGCCTTCAACAAACTTAAATCCAATCCTCCTGTCCTATGCCAAGTGCTCACGGTCTTGCCATGTCCTCCTCAACCCTTTCATGTCTGCGTTAATGTCTTCCTCTACCGCTTTTACCCCGAGGCTTCCAGAACAAGGATTGTCTTGTAATGCTATCAACAGGTCTTCTCAACATGTGTCCTATCCATCCCCATTGTCTCCTTCTCATGTCTTGCTCCGCTGTCGTGTGTCTAGTTCTTGTCATGAGAAATCTTGTTATACTACATCAATCCTTATGTTCTACGCAAGTATTAATTTATGAACGTCTCTAGCTGTTGGATTGCTGAATTTGTTCTCCTCCATGTATCAGAGCCAAACAATAGGACTGACTTGACATTTGAATTAAAAATAGATTTATGTTTCAGTACGTTTCCCTAGTGTGTGTTGTTTTCAACATTAGCGTCTTCTCTACACTTCTTTCTCCACTGCCGCTGGACTGGTTCTTGTCATCAGTTCCACATTAGTGATCCTGTCACGCCGTTTAAACTCTTCTGATCTACACAAGCAACCATTTATGACAGTCTATTACGTCTTGGTTGTTGTGGGTTTTTTTACGTGTTTTTACGTTTTATTAATTTTTTTTTTTTTTTTTGGCCTGGAGTTTCTATAGGATTTGGCCGTACAATGCCCAACACTACTTATTCGCCTTTAAGATATCGGTAAGAAAAGGCAGTCCCATAACAGATACTGGCATAGGGGAGTGAAGTGTTAGAGACTTCGTTATACTAGGTCTAGCATCGCGGTAGATGTTTGATTTGCTTTAGGCGCGCTTTCCCTTCTGCAAAAGTGCTAGGTTTTTTACGTCTTTAGATAAGAACCCAGTTTTTATATTTATTTTTATTTAGATTCTTATGTGTCCTATTTAACCCTCACTTTCTTTCCATTCACTGACGAAGGCCTTGTGGCCGCAACGTTGGCTATTTTCTCTGTCTTTTGTCTTCGTAAGATGAATCACCTTTTTGTCGATTTTTTAGTCATACCCTTTCATAGGTCTAGCATCGATGGGTGGTATAACCATTTCGCTTCCTGTCTGTCTTTCCTTCCCTAACTCAAGAACAACGTCAGGTACCAATTTACAGCTAGGTAAATTGTAGCATGTTGATACCGAGAATCGAACCTGGCACCTTTGCCGCGAGTGGCCAGTGCTGTAACCACTCTGTCAATCAGACGCTCTTCGTATTGGTAGCTTACTGTATTACTGCTATGTGCTCCCTTTAAGGGACCTGGTAATACAAGGGTGGGTACAGGATATAATGCTAACAATTGAGAGAGAGAGAGAGAGAGAGAGAGAGAGAGAGAGAGAGAGAGAGAGAGAGAGAGAGAGAGAAAGAGAAGCCCTTTATGATAAACCGGGTCAGCATATTCATTTCGTAACCAGTTGAATGTAACATAATGTTACAGAAAAATGACAAATCGCTTAATATTTTGACTCAATACTCAGTTATGGCAGTAATAAAAAACACTATCAGTTACCTTAATTTCAGCGCGTGATAAAAATTCATGTTCCCTGGAGGTCTGTAGTTTATAATCGTGACAAACAATAAACATCTTCATATTTAAACCAGACATTAAGTGAGTAATCAGATACACGTTTTGAGCTGTCGAAGGTGTTTGACCTTAATGTTGCTCTGGAAGTCTGAATAATTGCTCAGATCTCTCAGGGAACACGGAACCCTCGGGGCGTTTCTCTCCAGAAGGTTTAGTTTTTATGCGTGTGTGTCTGTTTTTATTAAATTTGGATGGTGATTGTTCTTCGTGATGCATAGTTTCTGTTTTTAGTTTTTTTTAAATAATGTAATTATAGTGTAACGTAATGAGGTTGCCATGAAAGAAGACGGTAAGCAAAGGAGACCTATTAGTCAAATTCGAAGGAATCAATAAATCCATCAATATACTTTAGTTCCCTAAGTAGCATCGGCTTTCAACAAACACGTGCCAAGTTATCTTATCACATGCCATTCGCTCAAGTTCTTTCTTCATCATCCTCATCATTTCTGTCTGCAGTTCTTGTCTCCATGTGTTTTTATGTTCTACTTCTGCCTCTGTTTCCAATTCTAAAGAAGGAATCTCCTTTCTTTGCTGACGTTATGAGAAGGAGAATGCTGGGATATTTTGTGACAATGGGAGAAATTTAAGGAAAACGAGATAGGGAAGACGACAAGGGGAGAAGACTCTGGACAGCTTGAAATTATGGTATGCAAAGAAGTCAACAGCATGGTTGATAGACAGTGCTTGATACAGGTTCTGGAATCCCAGGGCTGTGGAGTCGCATCCGGAGTTGTGGAGTCGGTCGTTTTTAGTGGGGTCGGTCGTTTTTAGTGGAGTCGGTCGTTTTTAGTGGGGTCGGTCGTTTTTAGTAGGGTCGGTCGTTTATTGTGGGGTCGGTAAAAAATTGTCCAGGCTGCGACTCCGAATTGTATGTTATATGATTATTAAAAAAAAAAACTGTAGTCGGAGTCGGGAGTCGAATGTCAGTGTAGGAGTTGGACAATTTTATTTGCCCGACTTCACAATCCTGTGGAATCCCCAGAGTAAGAGAAACAGAGGCAGATTGAAGAATACAGAGATAAGGGAAAGTGAGGCGGAAATATAAATGATGAGACAGGCATGGGACGACCTTAAGCTAATGGCACGCCACAGGAGGACTTGACATGTGTTTGTTGAACGCCTTGGGGGGCCAAAAGGTAATTGATTGATATTGACTTGGTATAGGAAGTTGTGGAGAGTCATTATCACCTACAATTATTTGAAATTTTTTGGGCCGAATACCATCTCCAACCAGGAACTGCTTATACGGGGCAGTCAAAAAGGCATGCACACCATCATTGTGGGCAGACGCTGGAACTGGGTTGGCCATGTCCTCAGAAGGGACCCTGACACCATCACCAGAACTGTTATGCTATGGACCCCAGAAGGACGATCAAAGAGAGGCAGACCAAAGACAACCTGGCGGAGAACAGTGGAGGCTGAGATGCAAAGCATGAACCAGAGTTGGGGAACGGCACGAAGGTGTGAAATAATTTGTTCGCTCTCTTCTCCTCTCCGGCTGTATTGAACTACATTTGTTGTGCGTACTGAATTAGGTGCATTATTCTATTGTTAGCGCACTTTTTTTCCCCACTGTCATTGTTCACGTTTCACGCTTCGATGCATGGCAGGGCCAGAAAAGCGTATCGCCCATCCCTGATAGATTAAGTGAATCTCAAAAACGTGATAATATTACATTTACTCCAGGTAAATACGAGCACGAAGTGTTTGCTTAAGATTGCATACTTACTTCCGACTCGACCGCAGGGTTAGGTGATTAAAGATAAAAGCAATCGTGGAAGACATCTGGAAGAGCGAGCAGGACGAATGATATTAGGAAACTTCCGGACAACCTGGTTATGACCATGAAAAATGTAAGAAGTTGTAACATAAACATTAGCAAGAACTGTCAGATGTAGCAACTCTATATACGGATTATGACTGTTTGAAATTTTCAAACGCATGAGTCATACAGAATACTGCATGAGGAAAGGTTTTCATAATACGAACTTTGAATGTATTGGCTGGCATTTGAGGCGCCAATAAACAATCGCGCTGATATTTAGTTTGTCATAAAACGCCAGGTGGAAGCGTGGGCATGGCACTTACGACATAACGTAGAAAAAAATTTGACATAAAGCACTGCATTCCTTAAAAAGTTAACGTAGACAGCCCAGACTTTGCCCCAGAAAAGAATAGAGTTGGATTCTGAATTTATAGCACCGGACAAAAAGTATTAAGAGCATCTCTGTATGTGACGTATAATGGAAATATAGCCTACAGTATCTGACAGCCCTGAAATCCTGTTAACGGTCTTTGATTCGCTAGCAAAGCCAGGCAACTTACAGTCTGCGTTTACTCATTTTTAATCCACGCCTCTTTTCCCTGAAAACGTAAACAAACGGAGTATTTACCAACTTCCACGACCTGCCATTCATAACAGGGAGCGAACCTGGTCGTTTACCTGAGTTTCTCAAGCAAGCTGATCTGTCAATCATCAGATATCAGACAGATGCACGTGGAAAAACACCGAACCTCTTTGAAGTAGACGCCCGGGCAGAAATATTTGCCCGAGGGATCCTCTGATGGTCGTACATACAGGGGGAGACAAATCTTTGATCTCCAGAAATGAGGAAAATCTCGGAAGAAATACCGTTACACGGTTTAAGTCTCTGTTGTCGATTATTACGCTGAAACAGAGCGACCATGGAAACCTTTTATCTTGGGAACTCTGTTCTTATTTTCTCTACTGTGAACGGTGGTGTGAAAATTAGCATCCTCTAGAGAGCAGATAACAATAATGTATATAAACTATGGCTTCTCAAATCAGTCATCAGTGTCGCTCAGAATTTTTCGGAAAGTCTAAACACGTAGTACTGAACCATCGTGAAAGGTGTGTTAATAGCCTTCGTGGGGAGTTCATTCGGATTTTCTGGTAATAGAAATGTTTGCTTAAGTGTTAAAATGTGTTAAGTTTTACCATTATAATTCACTGTGATTTCCTAGCGTTAAAACTAGTGAAATAAAATAACGCGTAGATATTTCCTGCCAGTCGTTCAGTTTAATGTAATTTCCATCACCCGCTTTCTTAAAAAAGAAGATACGTTTAGCTGACTTAATTAATATGATAGGCGCGACTGATAGTGGACCATAGAATTTACGTTATATTTCATTCTGTGTAATTATAAGTGAAGAAGGATCCCGTTACACGCCCATTGAGGCATTTTGGGAATATGGTGTTAGGCCCATATTTTCTTGACCATCGGCACACTAGGGGTGATGTGGTCAGCATCACGCCAGCCGCCTTAACCTTCCCAGAGTTGCTCTGGTACCCAGTTGGGGCTGGGTCGACCCAGGAGCCGTTTGCGGCCTAAAAATCCCACCTCATCTGGGGATCGAACCATAGACCACTGAGCTAGGAAGCCAGTGAATTATATAAGTGACTAGTGTTAAATATCATACGACTAAACAAACAGACTCCGACAATCTAATAGCTATTAATGACAGGCGATATTTGTTAAGTGCGCGTAGGGATAATTAAATATAATTGACTCTGTGCGCTGATCGTTGATCGGAGGGGGAAAGGCTGCAAGCCTCAACCAAACCTGTACCCGCTAAGCGACGCGCGATAGGACAGACTAGAGACAAAGTGTGCCTTTTAACTTTAATCAGGACTGACAAAGAGGATAAGAGATCGTCTCGTCCCCTTCCGTGTATATATATGTAGAGATATAACAGTAGCATTTTTTCATAATGTTTTTCTATTCTAGCAGACCTGATCACAATGGCGACCAGCGGTCTATTGGGGTCTATTTTGGTCTATTTTGTTCCTTTCCTTCAGCTACTGATTGATAAATGTTGTCTCTTTCTTTGCTTAACGTCCCCAAGTTCATTTGTGAACAGGATTGGCCGAAGAGGATAATTGACCTTTTAAATGGTAAATTTAACTGGATTTCTTGAATAACCCAGAGTTCATTTTGTTCAATTTTATCAGCCCAGTGGGGTGTGAAAGATGTAACAGTTCTCCCGACTTTTGACAGTCGTATCAGCGGATTTATTCAGCAAGTTACGCTGTTTCAAAATCGGCACTCACCACAGAGACAGCCGATAGGATTTACCACCATCATCAATTAACAATAATTAACAGTTTTTAGCAACCAGACGTTTTCCTTAGTACTGTGAACACCAGATCTCAGGTTTTTCTACATTAACTACTCGAAGTGACATTTGTCTAGCCAGGAACCGACCACCAAATTAGGCGTTCCCCTTATAAACATTTAATTATTAGAAGGAGGGACTGGGGCCAAATTTGGAAGATAAAAACACTGGAATATAAATATTCAGACATTGTATGTCCAAGAGATTTCTTCACCAAGAATAGGGTAAGCGTGATTGAGTGGCCAGGCATGTCAGAGAGAGTGAATATTTTCTTTGTTACAGGAAAATTGTATTATCTGGATTCTGCTTAAATCTTGTTTATTTTATTGGATAGATTTTAGTAGGAACTTTGTTCTTTTTTTTTACTGTCTATGCTGTAACATTGTGCTAACCTTTAACCTTTGGGGTTATTAACTTGTTGGGTCTTTTTTCTTCTCAGTGAGGGGGGCACATGTATTCTGTTATTTTTCTATGTATGAATTCTGATTTTATTTGATCTTTCTTTAGATATTCCATGTTGTAAAGTTTAAATGATAATAAACAACAAAAAGAACTTAACTTTGTGTGTTGGTCAGACCCATACACAATTTACCATAGTTTTTCACGTTTGTGTGTCTTGTTGTCACATAACTGTGTGTTTGCGTTAGTTAAACTTATATGTTTAGATATAGGTAGGTGTAAGATTGTTTTATAATAAAATATAGTCGAATAGATAGGCTGGACTAGAGAAACTACTCATTCCAGAGACAGATTTTCTCCTTAAACTATTCACTCGTGAAATCTATTCTTACACCTTTACTTCTCACGTACTATCACCATTCACCCTACTCAGGCGGGACCATAAATATTTTTAAAACCTATCTAAATTCACGACACTGTACATCAGTAGTAAACTCGCCAACATTAATACGGAACCCGGAATTCTGCAGGACCACTCTCCAGTCACAGAGGGATTCTGAAATAGAAATAATACCCCAGATGTGTGTTCGAATCATCTGTGTTAAGTTGCCAAGACTATTGTACTGAGCAAGAAGTCTAAGATTTCTCAATTATTGAAGTTAGTGGAACATTCTTTTTATGCTGCGAATTTGACATGTTAATACTAGATAGGAGTGTTAAAGATTCATACGTGGCTGGCAACCTCAGCATCAGAAAATGATACATTCAAGAACCACCACAGCAAGCGCTGGTGATTGCTTCATGCTAGTTCTCACGGAAGAACCAAAAGCAGAGGTAACCCCAGACTCCAAGTGGAGAAAATTTTTCATCACATCCCCTGAGTTATATGATATACAGTCAGGGAGAGTACAAATTCTGATAACAGAATCGGTGACGGACATCGGGGAAAGGCGCCTGATCTAAATCAGGTAAACAAATACTTAGCAGCGGAATGTGTTCTTTTATTCCCTCTAAAGTTGGTGGTACGGATCGGAGAGACCATTTGAGGTTGTACCCACGTTACCAGCTGTACTAGTCTGTGGGTCGAAGCTTGAGATCGACACGTGAAACCTACATCCCACGGGTGGTGAAGATCCCTGCCGTGACCGGAAGCGGTTACCTCCAGAATCCTCTGGAGACGTGCCTTTGCCACAGAGACGAAGTGACGGAACCAGCAGCACCAACATTTCAGCAATTTGGAAGCTAAGTTATAAGTTTAGCAGGCCACCTCAAAAGACTATATTTTCATCTCCCAAACCAAGATCTTTGATGAACCATAATTTCTCATAATTACCATTCCATATTTATTTACATTTGTTTCAAAGTAATTGAGCATTTAATTTGTATATGTTGATTTTGACAAATTCATAGTTGAATTAATCATTAAAGAGAGAAAGGCATAAGTACGATCCAGAACCTCTATTCATTAATATATATACATATTAGTATCGAGCTAATAAAAGTAATTTCGCTGAATTAAATCAGCTGGGGGCTTGAACGAGCATATCATTTATATTCATCGTCACAAATGGCGGCGGGTCAGATACTGAGTTAACGTGCTAAGGCTCATTCAGCATTGTTCTTGACTTCTGAAATATCTTGTGAACACTCCCTCCAGGTAGAAGCATCATTATCCTTCTATCTACAACTCTGCCAAGAGTAATCTTGTGCGAAGGTAGATACATTTGAAGCCCGACATTAGATACTCCAGGTTTGGGCCACTGTTGGACCATTACTACAGAGCAAGGGGAGGCAACCCGTGACAGACTGAACCCGAGATCATCGACGGCTCATTGTCAACACCTGGCTAGGTAAGTTCAAAAGTACTGGCACAGTATATAGATTATAAAATTTCCACCCAAATCATCCCTTCATGATCAAAATTAATTGATTATTTTCCTCGTTAAAATAACTTTATCTATTTTTATATTGTTAACCAATAATTGATTATTAAACTTGTTATATGTAACTATAAATCTACAATTGATTTAATCATTGTTAAGAGAATTTGACCCGTTTGATTCAGGTTTCTTTTTTCAAATACATAGACATACAGAGCTAGTAAATTAATATTCTGCTGAATCCCTTTCAGCTGGGGCTCAGGAAATACGAGTCAATAATTTTCCTCACAGAAAGGGCGAAGAATAATAAGTTCATAACAGCTCAGATGATCTCAGTTGTTATGCTTGCCAATTCTGTAAAATTCTTGTGAGGCTCCCTTAAATAGAAACACCATTCTTCTATTTACATATCTGCAAAGAGTAATCTTGAGCGAAAGTTGATACCTTTTAAAACCCTCATCCGTTTACTCGGAGTTTGGCCATTAGTTGACTACTACTGCAGATCAGGGAAGACAAACCCGCTACAGGATCTTTGAAGTCAAACTTATCGTGACTTGTGGTCAATTGCCACTTCACCGTGAAGAAAAAGTTGCAAGATCTGCATGCTCTTTTAATAGGTGTTGAATTTATCTTTCAAGATGCAACATCTGCATTTCTTAATTTTCCTGAAAATGCACCTTGAAAAGATTGCATGGCATGCGCGTTATTTTAATTGGTGTTCATTTTAGCGCAATCATCATCATCACCAACATCACCATCAACATCATTCACCTTTCAACTCCCCATGGAGCTTAAGCCTTAAACAAACTTATGACTAGTATTTCTGTCTCGTGTCATCATCACCTCAAGGTCTTTTCATTTCTTCTTCACCCCCTTCATTGTCTCTAGTTCTCTTCTCCGTGTTTTCTTTGGTCTTTTTCTGCCTCTCAGAATATGTTTCTGCCTCTTTAAAAAAAATATGAGAAACAAAACTCTTGTTGGTTTTTTTAATTTAGGTAATTGGCACAGCTTACCGCTAGAATAGATCTGTCAAACACACGCGCCTGTTTCCACTGGACGTCGACAGTTTAAACGCGTATCGCCCCTGAGCGAAATTGCAATGTGCACTGTACAAATCGCTTACATCTCATCACCGGTTGTAATTCCGTTACACCGCTGCTAACTTGGTCGGAAGAAACGACGAATTGGTAAAAGTACGAGCAGTATTGATTGTAGCGCGGAGGATGAACTGTGAAGCCGAGTGGTAGTTTGCTTACAGGAGATGTAGATTGTTGGTACTGTGGTAGTCCTGAATCTCTTACGACTTGTGTGCTGTGATGTGTATTAGAGTGCGCTGCTGCATTAGAAACGCACTATAAAGATTAGAAGAGTAATCTATTTATTAACATATTATGTGAGACCTACATTATAATGTATAGAAAAGTGAACTATTTATTGGAATATAAAGTGAGACATACGCCATAACATTATAATGCAAAGTGAAACATACGCCATAACATTTTAATGTAAAGTGAGGCATACGCCATAACATTGTACTGTAAAGTGAGGCATACGCCATAACATTGTAATGTAAAGTGAGGCATACGCCGTAACATTGTAATGTAAAGTGAGACATGCGCCATAACATTATAATGTAAAGTGAGACATACGCCGTAACATTGTAATGTAAAGTGAGGTATATGCCATAACATTGTAATGTAAAGTGAGACATACGCCGTAACATTGTAATAAACATTTAATTCTTTTATATTTTTATAACATTGTCAAACTGGCATATAAATTAATTTAAAGTGAGACATAATCCATAAGAGGAAATACAAAGATGCAACCATTTTCTACAAATGCATACTATTTACTGAAATATAATTTTATTATCTACGTCAGAACGAATACAAAAGTAAACTGTTTATTAAAACATAAAGTAAGAAATACGCCATAACTTTAGAATATAAGGGTAGACCTACTCCATAGCGAATACAAAAGTAAACTGTTTATTAAAACATGAAGTAAGATATACGCCATAACTTTAGAATATAAGGTTAGACCTACTCCATAGCGAATACAAAAGTAAACTTTTTTTTTGGAATATAAAGAGCTGCCTATACATACATAATACAAAAGTAAACTATTTTTGGACTATAAAGTGCGGCCTATTCATACTGAATACAAAAGTAAACTATTTATTGGACTATAAAGTGTGGCCTATACCGTACCGAATACAAAAGTAAATTATTTATTGGACTATAAAGTGCGGCCTATACAGTACCGAATACAAAAGTAAACTATTTATTAGAATATAAAGTATGACCTACTTCTTAGCAAATACAAACGTAAATTATTAGAATATTAAGTGAAACCTAAACCATAACGAATACAAAGGCAAACTACTTATAGAAATATAAATTGAAATATAAAGTAATACCTACTACATCACAAATACAAACGTAAACTATTTATTTGAATATAAACTGAGACCAAAATGAATACGCAGATAAAACTATTAATGGAATATAAAGTGAAACCTTTTAAATAACGAACACAAAAGTAAACTACTGGAATATAAAGTGAAGCCTACAACATAACCACTAAAAGAGTAAACTATTTGCTACAATAAGAAGTGCGACCTATATCATAACGATTACAGAAGTGAACTTTAAAAGTAAACTACGTATTAAAATATAAAGTGAGTCCTATGTTAAACGATCACAAAAGTAAACGTCTTTATTGAAATATAAAGTGAGTCCTGACCAGAAGGAATACAAACGTAAACTATTTATAAAGTTATAAAGTGCGGTGTAGTGCCATAAGGAATGTGCATGTGAACACTTCATTTGAATGTAAAAGTGAAACTTATGATAATTTTGTCCCAGAGCGCACTGTTTTTATTTTGAAAACTAGCAATAACCTGCCAAAATTGGCAGGTTTTTAATTATAGTGTGTTGTTTCTGTTACACGTATTACATTGCTGCTTCTTCTATGGTCTCTCTTGCTCGCTGTGAATGACGCGACCGTCTCTTCCTTTTTCGCCATCTTATCATTTTGATCCATAATAATAAGTCTGCAATACTTTAAATTAAAATTTTGTCTTGAAGAAACAATCAAAAACTTACATTTTTAAGAAAAACGATGAGTTAAATCCGTTTCCCGAATGAAACTGGACAGAAGAGTATCTTGATTGTCTGTTGATTTAATCTGCCTCTCCGCACCTTCCTGTCTCCAGTTCAAGTTGTTGGCTTCTTTCCATAATCAAACTGTTTGCTCGCTGTGAATGACGCAATCGTCTCTTCCTTTTTAGCCATCTTATCATTTTGATCCATAATAATAAGTCTGCAATACTTTAAATTAAAATTTTGTCTTGAAGAAACAATCAAGTGCTTACGGCTGGAATTATGGTATTGAATATTACACTGATAGTTTTTCTTGTGTTTCTTCTTCCTGCCTGCGATTTCTTTGTCGTTTATTGTGTTTTTTGCGCATGGTTTAAATAAATTGTCATCTATACCATAAAGTGGGCGATAAGTGTGCGATTTGCTATTGATACAATAGTGATAGAAAGTGAAAATACAGGCCTCAGCCTTAATAGCAAAAAGACAGAAATAATGTTCGTCTCTAAGAAAAAGGCTTACCCAGAATGCACTATCAGAGTAAATGGAACCGTTTGTGGATAAACATGATCTCCTACGCCACTAGGTATGGTACGTGAAGAAGAATACCATAAATTAACTAGGAGTCTAGCAGACGACCAGATATAGTGCTGCTGTCCTCGTCTTCGCGGAATATTACAACGATTGAGCAGAATGTGTAATTTGATGTCTATTTCCCAATTACCATCGTTTCTAGTTTCCAGTTATAACACCTTTTTTTTTTTTTTATTTTGCTCTACTAATTTCGTCTGCCACCTCTGTCATTTTTGTAGAACTTTCCGATCTACATAGCGCAGCTTAATTGCACTGCAACACATCATATCACTTCTTTTTTTAATTTTTAAAATTTAGAGAAAACGTCTTATCCACGTTAACGAATGTAACACCCACGTGATCCAAATATAAAGTTTACTAAGGGACCTTCTGTTAATACTGGACCGGTGAATGAGATGATGAGGATGTTGATGAGATGATGAGGATGTTGAAGATATGATTAGGATATTGATGAGATGATGAGGATATTGTAGAGATGATAAGGATGCTGAAGAGATGATGAGAATGTTGAAGAGATGATGAGGGTGTTGAAGAGATGATGAGAATGTTGAGGAGATGATGAAGATGTTGATCAGATGATATATTATGATGACATTGTTGGTGAGATAACCAGGATTGTGATTATAATATGACGATAATGCTGGTGAGGTGGTGCTAATGTCGATGTGGATGTTGATAAGATGATAAGTTTATTGATGAGATGATGAAAGTTTTGATAAGGTGATGAACATGTTGAAAAGGTGATGAGAATATTGTGGTGATAAAGACCATAATGATGATGAGGTGACGCTGATATCGATATGGATGTTGATAAGATAATTATGACAGCGACGATGATAGCGGCGAATGGTTATAAAATTCAGTTCCATTATTATATTACAAGAGATAAAAAATTACATATTAAACCATTGATATCATCATCATTTCTTTCCGTTTCCCGTGGAACATAGGGCTGAAACAGTTGCTCTCCATCGATTTCTATTCTGAGCTGTCTTTTTCAGCTGTACCCAAGTCATTCCAATCTCCTTAGCCACTTCCACTGTTCTTCTCCAAGGTCTCCTTGGCCTCCCCACTCTTCTTTTCCCTTGTGGGTTCCAGTCAAGGGCACCTCTGGTTATGCTTGATTGTTCTCTTCTGAGTGTATGTCCTATCCATCCTCACCTTCTTACCTTAATTTACAATTGTATTGGCTGTTGCCCAATTTGATACAAACAAAGGCAATAAATGACATTGCGATAGACGACATAAAATAGATCTCTTGATCTAAACTGAAGAACAGAAAACGCCAAAATAAAAAAAATCGATTTATATGGTGCAGTGTGACTGACATTTTAGAATCGAGAAAGTCGCCTAAAAATAGAAGTGTCATTTTAGCCAACATGTGCACAAGAAATTTCGTCCACCCACGACCAGGAAACCCATTTATCTGTAAATATACATAACTTCGGGAAAACCGGCTGTCAAATATTTCTCTGTAGTTGAAACAGAAAATTACGCTTTCATTTCGAAAATTTCGTTCCAAACCGAATAGATACATTCCAAGTCCAAATGGGATAGAGAACACCCAGGCCATATTTAAAAACAAAAATGATGCCTATCATCTACTATCTAGGCGAGACCAGGTCATCATTTTCATTTCAAGCTACGCACTGGAAAAAACTGACCACAACTATACCATAAGTGCAGGATTGATACAACAGATCTCTGCTCATGTGGCGTCTGCCGAACATCTGCTACAGTCCTGCCTAATGTACAGCAGTGAACAGAGTGGCAAATGACAACAACCAACTTCTCTCAACGAAAAACTGTTTGGAGATGTCAGGAACGTTGAGCTGATTACTACTTATATTAGAGTCATTAATGTGGAAGTCTGAGTGCGAATGAGCAGGAAGACGAAGAATCTCGATTCGAGTGAAATGGTCTTAGCAGGGAACGCCAGCCGTAGATACAGCATGACCACAACATTGTTCTGAGCCTTGAAGATTATTTTGAAGCAGTGTTTCTCAAATTATCAATAATTGCTTAACCCCTTCGTCAGTTTAGTCTTACAAGCGTATCCCTCGATGGCTAAAATCACTTGCGGGGTAGCTTTATTAATACTATTTCATCTACACTAGCACATATACAATATATGCTTTTGATTAATTAATATGAATATAATAATAGTTATTCTAAATTTGCTTTACAGTATATAGAAAACAAATTATTAAAAACCTAATTAATACAGTAAGTAATAATGAAAACCAACAAAGATTTTGACTTCACAGTGGGCATATATAGTTTATTTCTACTATGTTAACAACTGAAGAAAGCATTTGTTCAATGATTACTGTTTAGCTACTGAGGTTCTAAATGAACTTGTGCGTATTTCTACAGTACACAGTTCTCGTATATTAGATGACAAATTATTTGTTCTCTGCAACTAAAACAATACGGTAAGGTAAAATGTACAACTTCTGCCATGTACCTCTTGAATCCCTGTTGAGTAACGTCAGGTGTACGTATCCCATATTTTGGGAAATAGTGGCGCAGAGTATGGGACTTAAAAAAATGTATCTTCTTGTCTTAGACCATCTGTTGAAATCATTTCCATGTCTTGTTTATCATTCGCATGCTCATCTTCAGGTTTCTTCTCTGTGTGTTTGTGTTGTTGAATTTCCAGCTGTTTATGGTAACTGTGAATTTCTGAACAAGAAATTCGTTATGCATTAATGCAGCGGCAGATAACACATGAGCTGTGAGCTCTCTTTAGATCTTCATTGATAACATCATCAATTTCTTTCTTTTTTTAGGTGTCAGAGTATTTGGAGTTTAAAATAAATGGTTGGTAATTTTTTCCTTCGCAAGACGATCTGCTTCTTGCATTTTCATTTACACAGCGTAGGGAAATTCAAACGGAATGATATTTAACAGAATGTTAACTTCACTGCAAAGAAAGGATCGTGTTCCTGTCTCATACAGTTTACGATTAAAGTAAATTTTTGCAAGCTACCTCGTGCTATTTTGACTGGGAACACAGAAAGAAGTTAATTTAATTCTGGAAATACATCAAAAGAAATCAAGCCCAGTTAAAAAATAAGAATGTTCAATTCAAATGTCAAGTCAATCCTATTGTGTGGCTCTGTAACATGGACAACAACACAAGCAACAACCAAAAAGTTACAAACTGTCTTACATGGATGCTTGCAAAGAATAGAAGTACTGATGTGGTATGGCCAGATCACTAATGTGGAACTGATGACAAGATCACTAATGTAGAACTGATGACAAGGTCACTAATGTAGAACTGATGACAAGATCACTAATGTAGAACTGATGACAAGGTCACTAATGTGGAACTGATGACAAGATCACTAATGTAGAACTGATGACAAGATCACTAATGTGGAACTGATGACAAGGTCACTAATAGGGAACGAACGAACGAACGAACGAACTTTATTTTCAAAGGGTTGAGAATTGGGTACGCAGGTCCGTCTAACATTCTGCCCTTTTTTTCGCTCACCTTTCATACCGTATCCTTTCAATAGCACATGTATTTTTAGCATTATTTAAGCATACAACACTAATGTGGAACTGATGACAAGATCACTAATGTAGAACTGATGACAAGGTCACTAATGTAGAGCTGATGACAAGGTCACTAATGTAGAACTGATGACAAGATCACTAATGTAGAACTGATGACAAGATCACTAATGTTGAACTGATGACAAGATCACTTATGGGGAACTGAGGACAAGATTACTAACGTGGAACTGATGACAAGATCACTAATGTAGAACTGATGACAAGAACACTAATAGGGAAGTGATGAAAAAAACACTAATGTGGAATTGATGACAAGATCACTAATAGGGAACTGATTACAAGATCACTAATGTAGAACTGATGACAAGATCACTAATGTAGAACTGATGACAAGGTCAGTAATGTAGAACTGATGACAAGGTCACTAATGTAGAACTGATGACAAGATCACTAATGTAGAACTGATGACAAGGTCACTAATGTAGAGCTGATGACAAGGTCACTAATGTAGAACTGATGAAAAGATTAAAAATATTGAATTGGTATGGCCAGATCACTAATGTGGAAATGATGACAAGATCACTAATGTAGAACTGATGACAAGGTCACTAATGTAGAACTGATGACAAGGTCACTAATGTGAAACTGATGACAAGGTCACTAATGTAGAACTGATGACAGGTTCACTAATGTGGAACTGATGACAAGATCACTAATGTAGAACTGATGACAAGATCACTAATGTAGAACTGATGACAAGATCACTAATGTTGAACTGATGACAAGATCACTTATGGGGAACTGATGACAAGATAACTTATGGGGAACTGATGACAAGGTCACTAATGTAGAACTGATGACAAGATCAATAATGTGGAACTGATGACAAGATCACTAATAGGGAACTGATGACAAGATCACTAATGTGGAACTGACGACAAGACCACTAATGTAGAACTGATGACAAAGTCACTAATGTAGAGCTGATGACAAGGTCACTATTGTAGAACTGATGACAAGATCACTAATGTAGAACTGATGACAAGATCACTAATGTTGGACTGATGACAAGATCACTTATGGGGAACTGATGACAAGATTACTAACGTGGAACTGATGACAAGATCACTAATGTGGAACTGATGACAAGATCATTAATAGGGAACTGATGACAAGATCACTAATGTGGAACTGATGACAAGATCACTAATAGGGAACTGATCACAAGATCACTAATGTTGAACTGATGACAAGATCACTTATGGGGAACTGATGACAAGATTACTAACGTGGAACTAATAACAAGATCACTAATGTGGGATTGATGACAAGATCACTAATAGGGAACTGATGACATGATCACTAATGTGGAACTGATGACAAGATCACTAATGTAGAACTGATGACAAGGTCAGTAATGTAGAATTGATGAAAAGGTCACTAATGTAGAACGGATGACAGGATCACTCATGTAGAACTGATGACAAGTTCACTAATGTAGAGCAGATGACAAGGTCACTAATGTAGAACTGATGACAAGATCACTAATGTAGAGCTGATGACAAGATCACTAATGTTGAACTGATGACAAGATCACTTATGGGGAACTGATGACAAGATTACTAACGTGGAACTGATGACAAGATCACTAATGTGGAACTGATGACAAGATCATTAATAGGGAACAGATGACAAGATCACTAATGTGGAACTGATGACAAGATCAATAATAGGGAACTGATCACAAGATCACTAATGTAGAACTGATGACAAGGTCAGTAATGTAGAACTGATGACAAGGTCACTAATGTAGAACTGATGACAAGATCACTAATGTAGAACTGATGACAAGGTCACTAATGTAGAGTTGATGACAAGGTCACTAATGTAGAACTGATGGCAAGATTAAAAGTACTGAAGTGGTATGGCCAGATCACTAATGTGGAACTGATGACAAGATCACTAATGTAGAACTGATGACAAGATCACTAATGTAGAGCTGATGACAAGATCACTAATGTTGAACTGATGACAAGATCACTTATGGGGAACTGATGACAAGATCACTTATGGGGAACTGATGACAAGGTCACTAATGTAGTACTGATGACAAGATCAATAATGTGGAACTGATGACAAGATCACTAATAGGGAACTGATGACAAGATCACTAATGTGGAACTGACGACAAGACCACTAATGTAGAACTGATGACAAAGTCCTTAATGTAGAGCTGATGACAAGGTCACTATTGTAGAACTGATGACAAGATCACTAATGTAGAACTGATGACAAGATCACTAATGTTGAACTGATGACAAGATCACTTATGGGGAACTGATGACAAGATTACTAACGTGGAACTGATGACAAGATCACTAATGTGGAACTGATGACAAGATCATTAATAGTGAACTGATGACAAGATCACTAATGTGGAACTGATGACAAGATCACTAATAGGGAACTGATCACAAGATCACTAATGTTAAACTGATGACAAGATCACTTATGGGGAACTGATGACAAGATTACTAACGTGGAACTAATAACAAGATCACTAATGTGGGACTGATGACAAGATCACTAATAGGGAACTGATGACATGATCACTAATGTGGAACTGATGACAAGATCACTAATAGGGAACTGATGACAAGATCACTAATGTAGAACTGATGACAAGATCACTAATGTAGAACTGATGACAAGGTCAGTAATGTAGAACTGATGAAAAGGTCACTAATGTAGAACTGATGACATGATCACTAATGTACAACTGATGACAAGGTCACTAATGTAGAGCTGATGACAAGGTCACTAATGTAGAACTGATGACAAGATCACTAATGTAGAACTGATGACAAGATCACTAATGTTGAACTGATGACAAGATCACTTATGGGGAACTGATTACAAGATTACTAACGTGGAACTGATGACAAGATCACTAATGTGGAACTGATGACAAGATCATTAATAGGGAACAGATGACAAGATCACTAATGTGGAACTGATGACAAGATCACTAATAGGGAACTGATCACAAGATCACTAATGTAGAACTGATGACAAGATCTCTAATGTAGAACTGATGACAAGGTCAGTAATGTAGAACTGATGACAAGGTCACTAATGTAGAACTGATGACAAGATCACTAATGTAGAACTGATGACAAGGTCACTAATGTAGAGCTGATGACAAGGTCACTAATGTAGAACTGATGGCAAGATTAAAAGTACTGAAGTGGTATGGCCAGATCACTAATGTGGAACTGATGACAAGATCACTAATGTAGAACTGATGACAAGATCACTAATGCAGAACTGATGACAAGATCCTAATGTGGAACTGATGACAAGATCACTAATGTAGAACTGATGACAAGATCACTAATGTTGAACTGATGATAAGATCACTTATGGGGAACTGATGACAAGATTACTAACGTGGAACTGATGACAAGATCACTAATGTGGAACTGATGACAAGAACCAGACACGCTCTCGTGGAACAGGAGATGAGAAGAAGACTCTGGAAGTAGAAAGGACACACATTGAGGAAACCTGTTGAAAGCTTTACCAGACAGTTCTTGTTCTGGAATCCACAGGGTAAGAGGTGTAGAGGAAGATCAAAGAACACATGGAGAAGAGAATTGACGACATATATGAAGGGGATGACGAGGACGTGGTAAGACGTTGAGCTGATGGCACGGGACAGGAAGACCTGGTGTAAGTTTGTTGAAGTCCTATGCTCCTTGGGGGTGTTGAAAGATGATAAATGAAACATAATTACCTTTAAAAATTCTCACTCAATTCCCCCACCGTTACCAAGAGATCTACGAAATCCCGCCCTGTGATCGACCTGTAGAAGGAGCTCTAACTTTAGGTGTTAATGGATACTCCATCAGTGCTTTTCCTGACTGCTTCCAGCTTATTTTCCTAACACCTTGTTCCATGTATATATATATATATATATATATATATATATATATATATATATATATATATATATATATATATATATATATATATATATATATATATATATATATATATATATATATATATATATATATATATATATATATATATATATATATATATATATATATATATATATATATATATATATATATATATATATATATATATATATATATATATATATATATATATATATATATATATATATATATATATATATATATATATATATATATATATATATATATATATATATATATATATATATATATATATATATATATATATATATATATATATATATATATATATATATATATATATATATATATATATATATATATATATATATATATATATATATATATATATATATATATATATATATATATATATATATATATATATATATATATATATATATATATATATATATATATATATATATATATATATATATATATATATATATATATATATATATATATATATATATATATATATATATACTAGTTCTTTCCATCAATTCTACATTGGTGGTCTTGTCATTGCCAAGTGTTGTTCTGGCATTGAACTTCTTTCTTCTTTGGTCCTTGGCTGCTGACTGACAAAGCACAAAATGACCATCACGCCTGGTGGTTTCTTGTACGGCAGCAACAAACTGTCTCCACTTTGCTCGGTCGGCAGCCGTACCTTCGTGTGGCGCCTCAGCTCTGGTTCATTCTTTGCATTTCTGCCGCAAAGGTTCTCCGCCAGGTAGCTTTTGGCCGGCCTCGGTTTTGCTTTCTTTCTGGAGTCTATAGCATAGCAGTTCTGGTGAGGGTTACAGGGTTATTTCACCTGTTGCTATTTCCGTAACGTGTATGTTTTTTACATAGACAAGGGTATCGGTCTTGTGCTAAAATCCCCAACCTGTAGGACCAGGGTGCCAGCGTTAGTCGGACCCCTACCCGCACAGACCTGTCCAGCTTGGTAGAACCCGCTGGCATATCTCTGACGGTAGTCAGGGTACTCAAGCTGCCATACCGCGACAAGGTATAGACACCATTGATGGCGGCAATGACATTGAACGAACAAGGAAAAATGGCATATGTGGCATAAGAAATGATGAATTTTAAGATAGACATCCTAGGGCTCTGCGAGACAAGGTGCAAGGGAACAGAGAAGTAGAAACTCATCACAGGAGAAATGGTGCTGTCCTCATGACATGAAGAGGAAAGCTCACACCATAGTGAGGGCGTAGCTCTAATACTATCTATCAGTTCTACATTGCTTATCTTGTCATTGCCCCGTATGGTTCGGGCATTGAACAAACAAGGAAAAACGGGACAGGTGGCAGCAGAAATGTTAATTCACAAGATAGATATCATGGAACTCTGCGAGATAAGGTAGAAGGGCATAGACAGGAAGAAACTGATCGCAGGAGAAATGGTGCTGTCCTCAGGACACGAAGAGGAAAGAAAGCTCCATAGTGAAGTGATAATTGTAACGCTAACTGTCAATTCTACATTGGTGATTTTGTCTTTACCTCGTATCGTTCCGGTGGATCTCTGTGTGGGGGGGGAAAAAAGGGGGGGGGGATAAAGAATATGCCACTGCTCTCTAAGGCCTGTCATTAGGGGCTACTTACATGATACTGTACATGGCGCTGAAAACTTTGTCCTGTCAAAGAATTGTTACAGGAACCACTACCTCTGGAGCTCATGAAGGCGTCGTGAAGGTTGGTTGCTTATTTACTTAGTCGTTCCCCTTCTACCGTGAGGTGTAGAGGTTTGGAAGAGAGAGCGCCAGACTATCCTATCGGCTGTCTTCCTCCTGGCCTGGTTCCATTCTAGTCCTCGGTCCTTCAAAGATTGTCTAATTTTGTCCTCCCAGCGGACTCTGGGTCGTCCTGGATGTCTGGATCCATGGTTCTTAGTTTCCCATGTTTGTCGTGGTAGGGGATTATCTCTAGGAATGGCTCCATCCTGAGCAGAAAGAAAAAGTGATGATGTTGATCCTGTCATACCGTAAATTCTGTTTTACCATTAAATCGTTATATTCTATCCAAGCACCTACAGTAAAACGTCGATTATCCGAACGTCGAGAATCCAAACCGTCAATAATCAGAACCATCAATTATCCTACGCGTCAACTGTCCGAACCGTCAATCATCCGAACCGTCAATTACCCGAATCGTCAATTGTCCTAACCTTCAATTATCCGAACAGTCAATTATCTGAAAGACCGCAGCCGACAACAAAATTTACAGTTCTACTTTTAGGAGACTAATTGTTATGCTGAAGTACTTAATCTTCAGACCTAAGGGTCTTTTTTATTTGGACATGCGCCCTAATATAACCGACTAGGTTGAACGGGACGTGCCTCGCCAAAACGAGGCAAAAGTTTTACATAAAAAAAAAAAATACGAGCATTATTGCATAGAAATATCCTTAATTTGTCATTACAGGAGTTAAAAAAATGCAATCAAATTTTGGCTTTAGCTATTTGTGCACTCAGGACAATCTTAATTGACCTTAATTATAGGCATAATTACACTTTGTATCTTATACAGTGTTTTTTCTCAATAAATGTTTGATTATCTGAACTATTTAATTAACTGAACCAACCTTGGTCCCAATTAGTTCGGATAATCCACGCTCTGCTGTATTTATAAATATCTGCATTTTTATTTTTTTGGTCATCTTTTTATCGGTATTTCTTCTTTGTCTTCTTCGTTCACTGTCAGACGTCAACTTGAATATGTAAGGAAGCAGTGGCCAGCTTGAGGCTGTTTCTATCTCCATAGAGCTTTTCCAGGAATGGTTCTGGTGATGGCGGACATGTGCTTTCTCTGTTCCTCATATGTTAGGCATCTTTGAAGTAGATGTTCAGCAGTGTGACAAAACGGGGCGGCCCCTATCGATCTTTGTTTCTCTCCGGCAGTATCGGTACATTTGTGGTACTGATTTTTATTATGAGCTGTCAATTATCGCACTTTTCTTTCTTTTTCTGCTTGTGTGGTAAATAGTTTGTATGATCAGACATTTGTGACATTCCATGCAGACAATGGTTATCCCAGCCTGCGAGAAGCAACTAGATAAGATAGTTGCCGGCGTGTTTAGATCGAACCGCTGATAAGACGACTTGTCTGGTAACCCAGATGGGCAGACACGGAGTTTTGTGTACTTATACGACAGATAACGAGATTACTGTCTGAGTGACACATGTGGGCATGTTGTCACGTGAGTTCCCCTCTCTGTCTGTGATTCAACTCATTACACAAGGGCATCGGACATCATATTACCATATATAGGAGACGTGACCTTTGCAAAATTTTTCCATTTCGGAAATATTTTGAAAGTACCACACCCGACCTGTTTGAATATGATTGGAGCGTTTATTTAACTCCATAACAAACGAACGCTTGGGAAAATAGAAATATAGTCTGACCATTTCGCAGTTTTATTTCACTGTGAATTTGACGCTCGCCAAGACATCATCAGACCTCGCCAGAGTGAAGACTAGATTCATAATTCCTTTTATCGGACTGGACCTTTTATCAGAGTATTCCAAAAGGACTTAAAAAAAGCAGTCCAACAAATCTCTAGCATTGTAACAAGGAAAACCAGGACTAAGGAAAACTGAAGAAACACACGGAGTCAAAGAGTGAATCTATTTTAAAATTAAAGACCCCCCAAGAAGCGTGTAAGAGACCGACTCGTCTCTTTTATTCATCTGAGCAACAAGTCTGTAGCCAAGATTGGCGTAAGTAGTGCATTTTCATTCTATGTTTTATTACTAACATGTGAACTAAGATATACATGTATATATTACCATGTAAAGTTTAATGTGCGAAACTCGCTATTGGATGTCAAAGTCATTTGAGGCTGGCAACCTCAGCGAATAGAATGATGATTCATGAACCACCACTACACGGGCTGGTGATTGCTTTATTGATAGTTTCGTAAAGAGAACTAAAAGCATAAAGTAGTTCCAGGTTCACTATGGAGCAGGGAGGGAAAGATGAAAGAAATGATGTACATTCTAAGAATAATACTTACAGTTTCAAAGCTTTTCACTCAGTGTAAATGTAAACGAAAAAACATATTCATGTTAAAATTAATAGAAGTTTCAAACTTTTCAGCAAGTGTAAATATAAAGGAAACGTAAATGAATTTATATTGTGAACACTTTTCAAACAGTGTAGATGTAAATGTAAAACATATTATATCTGTACGTTTAACCTTTTCATTTAAATGTAATGTAAAGCTAAAGCTATTCAGTTTAAATGTAAAGAAAGTTTTATCCCGAGGGATTAAATTTAATTCTCATCGAGGGTAAATTCTGACAAGAGATGGGAGAATAGAAGAGGGGGACACATAACTATGTGTCGGAAAACGCCATACACAGAAGAGTGTTTCGTGTCTATTTCTATTACCAGTTATTGGTGGTACCAGCAGAAATTACTTACTATGGAACCAAGTGAAGGTAGAAGTAGACTGACGTTGTGCATCATAAGAGGGTCTTATAGACAGACGCAGGACCAGCTTGGCCGTTACTCCTTGACGTTCTGGGAACGTGCGGCGCCTGAACTTTGACCAGAGACGAGTGACAGCAGTGTACATAAAACCTACCCACCAGGAGAAGGATTAGAATCACCATTTGCTGCTAAGTTAACCTATATTCTGCCATTTAAACTTCTTATAAAAAACCATCACCCGAGTGATGAAAACTTTATTTTGTAACTATTATTCCTTTCTTTTAAACTGTTAAACTTAAAGTGATTATTAAATTTTGTTATTTGTAATTATACAATTATGCCAATTGTTGTCATAGCCAGGAGTGGAATTGAGGACGAGCTCTCAATATCTGACCAAATGCTCCTAAGGCGTGCGTAACACAAAGCCTCTGACAACAAAAGTCCAACTCCTGGCCTTCTCGTGGCAGCACCGTTTAATACTAACAGGAGAAGGGCCTTCTTATAAAAACCATCACCCGTGATTATTTTTGTAACTAAAATTTAAAGAAATGCCAGGAGTGGAATTGAGGACGAGCTCTCAATATCTGACCAAATGGCGAGTATCTGGCGCCTTAAAACCAGATTGCACCAGGTACATTTTTGTATGTACCTGCAAGGATACTTGGAGAGGAGACGGGCACCGCCAAGCAAACCTCTTGCCCACTGAAATGCTATGATGGAAAGTCAACTCAGTAATAATATGCCGGATCGGCCGAGGCCCGGATTAACAACGACCGCGCTCTCATTGCCCCTTGAGAGTGGTAAGTCAGTGAATGGGGTACAAACACCTGTCTTGAAACTTCCTAGAGAAAGTTTTGTTGTTGGAACTTGGAATGTACGCACGCTATATGCGTGTGGAAAAGTCAGAGAATTAACACATGAACTTGTTAGATACTCGTGGGACATCCTGGGCCTAGCAGAAGTCAGATGGACAGGATTAGGAGAAACAATAACGGATGATGGTCACAAAATTTGGTTTAGTGGAGATGAGTCCAAACATCAGCATGGAGTAGGTTTTATTGTACATAAAGACAGATTTAACTCTGTCATCAGCTGCACCCCAATAAATAGCAGGCTTATCACCATACGTATTGCAGCACATCCAAAGAACATCTCCATCATACAGGTATATGCCCCCACTACTGACTATGAGGATGAGGCAATTGATACATTTTATGAAAATCTGGATGAGACAATTAAGAAAATTCCAAAGAAAGATCTTCTCATCGTGTTAGGTGATTGGAATGTAAATAGGGCCAGATGCATACGGTCAGTGGACTGGGACAGTGGGGAAATTTGGGACAGGAGAAACCAACGATCGAGGACTAAGGCTACTAGAATTTGCCAGCAACTATAGATTAACCCTCGCAAATACACTATTTCCTCATAAGTTATCAAGAAGAACAACGTGGCATGCCCGGAAAACTGAGATACATGGCCAAATTGATTTTATTCTTGTATCCAAAAGATTCAAGTCCAGTATTAATAAAGCCAAGACTATGACTTTTCCTGGCGCCAACATTGATAGTGATCACGACATGGTATTGATGACTCTCAAGCTTAAACTCAAAAAGAACTATAATCAAAACAGATGTTCTCAGTTAAGATTCAATTTAGACAAACTGAAAGATCCAGAAATCGCGGAAATCTTTGAGGCAACTGTTGGAGGAAAATTCGCAGCTCTCAACTTTTTGGAGAATGATATCAACTCAATCACAGAGAACATGAAAGACGTGCTCATTGAATCAGCAACAGAAATACTTGGTAAAAGAAAGAAAATAAACAAACCATGGGTTACGGATGACATTCTGAAGTTATGTGATATACGGCGGGAAATGAAAAAGGTTAAGAAAGAGGTTCCTGAAGTAGCATGGCAATACAGTATGGTGAATAAAAATATTAGAAAGAAAATGAAACAGGCCAAAGAAAAATGGGTAGCTGATCAGTGTGAGTCCATTAATACGGGGCTAATAAAAGGTAACAGCAAGGCTCATTAAGAAGACTATGAAAACCCCAACAGCCCAGGGTAACTGTCATAGAAGATAGCAATGGGGCTCTGCTCAATGAAAAAACAGCTGTAATGAGAAGGTGGACAGAATATTGTAAAGAATTATATAACTGTAAACTCGACACTGACTATGGCATATTAAACAACATTAAGTGCGAAAACAGGGAATTCGGAAATGCAGCAATATTACGGGAAGAAGTGGAAGAGGCTATATGTTCGCTGAAAGGAGGGAAGTCACCGGGTGTGGTTTATATCCCGGCAGAGCTCTTGAAATATGGAGGACCAGATATAGTAAAAATCATGACAACAATTTGCCAGAAGATATGGAGTACCAAAAAATGGCCAAAAGAGTGGACGCAGCAATTAGTAATACCGCTTCTAAAAATGTGCAAGAACTACAGAACCATTAGCCTTATTAGTCATCCAAGTAAAGTGATTTTAAGGATACTTTTGAACAGAATAAAACAGAAATCAGAAGAAATCTTGTCCGAGGAACAGGCTGGCTTTAGACCAAAAGAAGTACCTCAGAACAAATCTTCAATATTAGATTACTGATCGAAAAACATCTCCAGCATCAACACGATTTATACCATAACTTCATCGATTTCACAAAAGCCTTCGATCGAGTCTGGCATGAAGGCTTATGGCAAATAATGAGAAAATTCAATGTTGATACCAACATCATAGATATCATTGAAGCACTATACAAGGACGCAAGCAGTGCTGTTTTTGCAAGCAATAACATTGGAGAATTTTTCAAAACAACTGTAGGAGTTCGCCAGGGATGTATCCTGTCCCCAGTGCTCTTTAATATGTATCTAGAACATATTATGCAGGAGGCTCTTTATGATTATAAAACAACCATATCGATTGGAGGCCGACCTCTTTGCAACCTATGTTTTGCTGATGATATCGATCTGATATCTGGATCAGAATCAGAACTTCAAGACCTTACCTCTAGACTGGAGAAAGTAACAAGAACATACTTACGTAGTCGTTCCCCTTCTACCGTGAGGTGTAGAGGTTTGGAAGAGAGAGCACCAGACTATCCTATCGGCTGTCTTCCTCCTGGCCTGGTTCCATTCTAGTCATCGGTCCTTCAAAGATTGTCTAATGTTGTCCTCCCAGCGGACACTGGGTCGTCCTCGGGGTCTGGATCCTTGGCTCTTTGTTTCCCATGCTTGTCGTGGTAGCCGATCTTCTCCCATTCTGCAGACATGGCCAAACCATCTTAGTTGGGACTGTTCTACTTGGGTCTGCAGGGGGTAGGATTTAAGGCCTTGACGTATCGTCTGGTTGCGTACCATGTCTCTTCTTGTTACTTCAACCACCTTCCTCAGATACCCCATTTCTGAGGTTTGAACAAGAACATATGGGATGGAAATTAATATAGAAAAAAGCAAGATATTGGTGAATAGCCATAAGAAACATGTTCCGACCAACATTACGTTAAATGGGCAAACGTTAGAAGAAGTTAACACCTTTAAATATCTCGGGTCCACTATATGTAGTGATGGAAGATCAAGTAAAGAAATCAAGACAAGACTTGAAATGGCCTCAGCTGCCATGACAAGACTGAATGTGATCTGAAAAAGTAACATCAGTTTTCCTGTGAAGATCAAATTATACAAATCACTTGTATTATCTATTCTCTTATATGGGTGTGAGAGCTGGACACTCACTGCAGATACGGAGCGAAGGATTCAGGCTTTCGAGCATAAATGTTATAGAAGAATTTTGCGCATTTGCTATAAAGAGCACAAAACAAATGTCTATGTTAGAGAGAAGATAAACACCTATGCAGGCCACCAAGAACCACTTTTGTCAGTAGTGAAACGTCGAAAGCTTGCCTGGTTTGGGCATGTAACTCGTCATGACTCTCTTTCGAAAACGATCTTCCAGGGAACAGTCAAAGGTAAACGGAGAAGAGGAAGGCAAAAAAAAAAATCCTGGGCTGATAACATCAAAGAATGGGCACGACACGGTTTTTCGACACTTGTACGCATTGCTGAGGACAGAGAGCAGTGGAGAACCCTGTTTGCTGATGCTTCCACCATGGCACCCCTACGACCCATGACGGGTTACGGGTTGAGATGAGATGATGAATTATACAAATTTAACTTCGATTCAATCATTTTAAATGTACTACATGTTTGTCTCAGTCAAAGTTACTAAACACACACTCTGAACAGAGCTATACTGTAATAATAATTCCACTGATTAACTCAGGGGTGGGGGCTTAACGAGCTAGAATAAACCTTTTCTTAAATTATTCACAAAAGTTGTCGGCAGATTACAGAATTAACGTGCTCAGCAACAGCCAGCATTGTTTTCGCTTATATGAATATCTTGTGAAGACTCCCATGTGAAAGAAGCTTTACCCCTCTTCTATCTACATTTCTGCCCAGAGTAATCTTGCGTAAAAATAAACTCCATTGACGCCTGTAATAGATACTCTTGAGTTTTGGCCACTATAGGACCACTACTGCAAAGCATGGGAGGCAATACCGTCACAAGCAGTCATTTTATCAGTGCCACAGTCACAATTACCGGTAATTCCTATCTTTAGCTTGTTGAATAGGTGGCATATCAATCTGTTGTGGCACGTGCGGAGTCTGAAGATTAATACAAAAGGACTGCTTTGACTTACGAACTTTTAGTTTACGTTTGTGGATCACTGTTACTGTGAAGCGACGTGGGGAGCTGACATTTTCGTTCTTGAGCAAGGTGTGTCACACTGGCTGACGTGAGCCTGTGTTATTTTAGGTTATCTGTAATACTGCCTATCTATCCATCAGGCCCTTGGGTTGCACCGCGTTCTACAACCAGATACTTTACTGTTATTGGTACGTAGTGGTATGTGATCTGGTTCTGTTCTCATGATATTGTCAAACCACTTCATTTTCTGCTTCTCTGTATATTTATACAGTTTTTCTGATGTCATCATTATAAATTATGTCTCTCCTGGTAGCTTTACTGACTCTTCTTAAACATTTAATCTCGCATGATGTGATTTTTCCTTTCTCGTGCTGTGGTCAGGGACATGTTCAACACTGACAGCATAAGCCTGGTAAGAATATTAAACAATACATAAGAATAATTTAAGAGTAATTTACCTTCCATATACGGTGTCTACGCCACATCCTCGGTATTTCGTGAAAGGACAAAGTGACAAATATAGGAGGTGCTGTCACGTGCTACTTTCAAAGCATTCTTTACGCTGTTTAGACAAAGCAGACAATGCTGGCTTGGCCATGTCCGCCGCATGGAAGATGGTCGCCTCCCGAAAGATATTTTCCACGGACAACTGGCGGATGGCAAAAGAGCAGTTGGGCGACCGCAGCTGAGGTTAAACGATATGTGCAAGAGAGACATGAGGACACTGGACATAAATCCAGCAACCTGGGAAAGATGAAGCTGCCGATTGCAAAAAGTGGCGATGCTAGCTATGGCGCCTCCTAAGATTGGGCGAAAAGAAGCTCACACACAAGCAGAAGAAAGAAGAAAACGTCGAAAGGAACACCAGGAAAATAAGCAGCATGTATACACTGCTTAGACGGCGCAGACTACGCTGGCTTGGTCATGTCCGCACATGGACGATGGTCGTATCCGGAAAGATATCTTCTACCGACTACTGGCAGATGGCAAAAGAACAGTTAGTCACCGCAGCTGAGGAAAAAAAATGTGTGCCAGAGAGACATGAGGACACTGGACATAAATCCAGCAACCTGGGAGGAGGAAGCTGCCGATCGCACCAGGTGGCGATGCTTTCTACGGCGCTACTTCAGATTGGGTGAAAAGAAGCTCTCACTGCAGCGGGGGCAGAAGCGCGCTCATTTCTTAACCCCGCACGTGAGTGGGCAGGTTTGAGGGTGTAGCCACGGATCTAACGCCAATAAAGTCGCAGAAGTCACAGCAACAACGTATGGTTCCTGCGACAATTTGATAGAGAGTTCTGCGTCTGCTGGTAACGGATCACTGGTTCAAATTTATGCACTGAAGATGTTCCGTAATGAACTTCCAAAAGTTTTCAAAATGAACAACTCAAGTTGTTGATGCTTCCGTTGTTGCATTCCGTTTAGCAGAGTACGAGGAAATAAGTAAGGGATTAAATTGTGTTGTTTGTGTGATTCTTAGAAGAATAATTAATTTATAATAGTTTTTCTAAATTTGCTATTTTCACGTTGTTGTTTCTAGTTAATTTCAATGTAATTATATTGAGATTTATGTAATGTTATCTTTGAGTTTATAGAAGGAAACGGGAGCGAAGACAAGAACTGGTCACCCCATCTCTCGATGCTGGACCTAGTATGTTGAAGTCTCTAACATTTCACTCCCCTACGGCCGTATCTGCTATGGGACTATCTTTACCTTTTATCTTTAAAATCTTTTTTGATTAGTCATCATCATTTTCTTTGGCGCTTCCTACAGAGCAGGTGATCGTAACTGCAGTTGGTACCCTTGTGAGAAGCCTGCCGCAAAGATTCATATGCTCGTGCAGCAGCAGTTCTTGTGTCATTTTCTTTTACTTAATGAGTATGCCAGCGCCATCCACACTCACGTACTAGTCGCCTCGTACGACATGCATGATGGTGTAGTAGTCATATTCTGTCAATGTCGCGTCAGAGACCCCCGTGGACTACCCGGAGTATTTATTGTTATTACTATCAATATACAGTATATACAATCCCAGCTTTTTATGTTACTAACGCTAAGGGATGAAACTTTGGTTGAAAGTTAGACATTAATTGTTTTCTTTCCCTTATATGTACTCTCCCGAAAATAGTAACACTCGACAAAGACAAGTGCGCAAATGACGGTGTGCACAAAAATATATTTATAGAATGTGTGATCCCGTATACACACATTGGGATCCTCGCTGCTGCTACGTAGTTCTTGTACTGTGGTGATGCACAGTAGTTTTTTAAAATACTTTTGAATAAGTAAAATTGCCGTTAAGTATTGGTGCTTTTGAATTTAATTCCCGTCTTATTACGGGCTTTTACACTAGTTGTTATTACAAAAGCTAAAGATGGTTCCATTGCAGAAAGTGCTGTAGGAAAGTGAATTGTTAGAGACTTCACTATACTAAGTCCAGCTTTATGAACTGGGGCTTCTTCCCTAACTTAAGAGTCAAGCCGAGTGCCCATTTACAGCTGGGTAAACTGGAGCATGATGACACCTGGATTCGAAATGGGAAACCGGTTAAATAAAAGCGATAATTAACAACAAAAAATTAGAGTGTAAATTAGATAATAGGGCCGACAGTCTCTGGTGGAAAAACTCACTTCTGAGGATCAGATTTCCTCCTCTTGAATATCTCTGCATAGAATTTCCTATTGCTCAAATAAACTTTATTAACTTCCAATCAGAGCAAGCATTTCAGATAATTCATTAATTTCTCATAAATCAACTCATCAATTTTTCATAATTCAACTAATTAATTTCTCATAATTCTACTCATTAGTTTTTCCTAATTCAATTCATTAATTTCCCATAATTCAGCTCATTAATTTCTCATAATTCAATTCATTAATTTCTCATAATTCAACTCATTACTTTCTCATAATTCAACTCATTAATTTCTCACAATTCAACTCTTTAATTTCTCATTATTAAACTCATTAATTTCTCATAATTCATCTAATTTTCTCATGATTCAACTCATTAATTTCTCATAATTCAACTCATTAATTACTCATAATTCAGCTCATTAAACCTCTGGCTAACCACACAAAGGCAATTAGCAGCGTGAACATTGCAGTTGTATCATTTAGCCAGCCCGCACCGGTTCGTCCAAGCCCGTAGTTAAATTTTGCAGGGTTCACAGAACCGGTTACTGACTTTATCTAGGTTGTAAACTTAGGACTAATATAACGAAGTAAAACATTAATTTTAAATACACTTCGTCTTCGTCAAGTACCGTGCCTAGCGGCGTAGGAGATTATGTCTCTCTACGACTTCCTGTCTCCAGTACAATTTATAAATTATGTTGTTGACCTTATTCCATGCCACAATGTCAAACTGTTCAGCATTTGCTCTCTTTGTCTTCCCTATCTCTTTTTCCTTCAATCTAACTTGTTGTTACGATATATTCCAGCTTATCTCTTATCAGAACATGCCCCAAAAAAGTGGATTGCTTCTGACTTGTGAAATAAGTTTCCTTTGATCATTAGCCTCTTTCAGGACATCCTCATTACTCTTTTTGGCTGTCCATAGTATTTTTATCATTCTTCTGTAAAACCACATCTCTGTGGCATCTAGTGCTTTCACTGCATGTTTACTAACTGTCCATGACTCACTCCCATATGTCAGGATTGGTTCTATATAACAATGAAGAACTCTCTTTCTTACTTCCATTGACAAAGAATTGTTGCATAAAATACGATGTGATTATGGAAACCCTAAAAAGTACCACTAAAGACAACGTGATCTTCACGCCGCCAGGAGCACCAAGTTCTCATCTGGTGGACGTCGTTTTGAAATATCACTTGTGATCACTCAATCTTTCTTTCTGTCTTGTTTCCTTCTTCTTCTTCCACGTTCGTCTTTCATGCTGGCTTGCGTTGCACTATGTTGTGCGCCTTGATACCCAGCGGACACGTCTTCAGCATGTATTTGTGTGGGACTGCTTCCCTAGTCTTTGGTTTTCAGTAAACTCCTTGCAAAGCAGCAGTTGTTTGTCATCAGAGTTGTCTGTCCTAGGAAAACTGTCTTTCCGGACTAACGAGTATTTCCGGACTAACGAGGTTTTCCTACCCGGGTTTGTGTGAAATTGTCCTTCTCTTATGTGGATGTCCAACCAAGACTGTCATGCTCCTCATGTACTGATTTTTTTGAAGGGTTTACTCCCTGACTTTAGCTAGGGAGAGTTCCAGGCATGCCCTTAGTGGGAATTTGATTTGGAAAATGTCCACAGGACGGGCCCAATGTTTCCGCCCCGGATGGGGGGGGGGGGGGCGGGAAAGGGGGGGGCACGCTCCTCAAAGGGGTTTCTGCAGCGTCCCCCACACAAAGTCCATTGTTTTACCCAGTAGACTCGGGGGACCAAATATCTGGCGCCAGTTATTCGCCATAGCCGTGTTTGCAAAAGCAGGAGGCAGCACGAGCGGGTACTGCTGGTTTGGTTGACTGAGGCTAATTTTGGTTTATTCCATTTTGTATTGTACAAATAGAAACGGTTTGATGCGTTCTTCTTGTGGCTATCTTCTGATGTTTTCATGAAAATTAAGGCCATTATCTGATAGAACAGGGTGTTTAATAATTGCAATGACATCACTGGAAAGATGTAAATGTTTTTAAAATATATTCAGACCTTTAGTGGCACCAGTAATCAAGACAGTGTACTGGTACAGAGTACAGCAATCTCTAAACATTCTCAGATGGATAAAAGGCAGAATATATTTAAAGCGAACAAACTCTTTTCTGCTCTTTCAGCGAATGTAATTTTTTACTTTTGTTTCTGGTCTTAACTAATTTTTTTAACACTCTGTTTACGATTCTTTCCAATCTGTTTCTAAGAAACTGTTTGTGAAATACAGGGTAATTCAAAAGTCCCCATACATAGGAAATAGTGTTTCTTTTGGTCGCCGTTGTCCCATGGAGTTCCCTCCGAGGTCCTCAGACCCCAGCTCACTCGATTTTTACTTCTGGGGTCACTTGAAGGCCGTTGTGTACCAGTAAAAGATACGAAACATGAACGCATTCGAAACGCAATTACGCGCATAACACGTTAACGTGAGTTCACCATGAGTGGGAGAGACTCGTTCGTATGTGTTTTCAAAAACAACCATGTCCAACATGTTTAGTGCATAAAGTGATAATTTGTTTTTAAAAAGTGACACTTTTCCCTTTGTATGGAGACTTTTGAATCACCCTGTATTTATTCGTTTCTTCCTGCATACCTTGATGACCTCGCATATTACTTTTTTAATATTTAGTTTTGTTTTCTATGTGTATATTGTGTCTATCTATTTGTATCCATTTATCTGAAATACTCTAGCCCAGGGGTCAGCATCCAGTGGATCCAGATTTACCAGTAGATCAAAAGAAAGCTTGGAGGAAACATGGGGGAGGAGAGAATTTACAAGCATGGAAATCTCGAACGTTGCAACATTCCAGGCAACGAGGGGGCAGACAAGTTGCTAAGGAAGCAGGTGTGCTATAAGAAAATGATTTACGGATAACTTGTGAAATGGCTAAAACACTCAAGTCTAAATGTGAAAGAGAACACTCCGGCCATCTATCATCAGCTATCTAGGAAAGACCAGGTCCTGATATTGCAGCTTCACACTGAACACAACTGAATGAGGTACCATCTATACCACAAGCACAGGATTGGTACAACATAGCACCTGTGGTACTAGCCCAATGACAGCCGACTATCTGCTCCATTCCTGTCCAATATACGTGTTTTATTTACTGTGACATTATTCTTGATAGTCTATATTCTATGCTCTGTACTGTATTATTCCTTACGATGGGGTTTTTAATTACTTACTTAGTCGTTGCTCTTATACCGTGAGGTGTAGAGGTTTGGAAGAGAGAGCGCCAGACTTTCGGCTGTCTTCCTCCTGGCCTGGTTCCATTCTAGTCCTCGGTCCTTCAAAGATTGTCTAATGTTGTCCTCCCAGCGGACTCTGTGTCGTCTTGGAGGTCTGGATCCATGGCTCTTAGTTTCCCATGCTTGTCGTGGTAGTCGATCGTCTCCCATTCTGCAGACATGGCCAAACCATCTTAGTTGGGTCTGTTCCACTTGGGTTTGCAGGGGTTGGGTGTTTAGGCCTTGACGTATCGTCTGGTTGCGGACCATTTCTCTTCTTGTTACTTCAACCACCTTCCTCAGATACCTCATTTCTGAAGTTTGGATCTGGCTTTTGTTGGTTGTAGTCATTGCCCATGACTCGCATCCATACGTCAAGACTGGGACATAGGTGGAGCGGTATACAGCCATCTTCGTTTTCTTACCAACCTCTCTCTTGCTGAGGAATCCTCGATTTATGGCTTGAAAAAGTCTCCCAGCTGCTGCTCTTCAGGTAGCCAACTCTTCTTTGATGTTTCCCTTCCGGTCTATAAAGGTTTTTTGTTTTTTAGTATAATTCAGTATGTTGTATTGTTCTGAAGCTTGATTGTATCTGTACAGGCATGCATTTAATATTGGTTGGGGCTTTATTTATGTACTTTTTGTACTGTGTTGTATTAATCCTGTATTGTGTCGTTACTGTCTTAATACTCTTGGTGCTGTAGGAAAATTGGGAGTTTTCTGAATATTATTGTTTCCTTTCGTCTTGGCGTCTTTTAAATTGCTGCTTGTGTATTTATGTTTTTTTTTAAATTAAAAAAAAAATATAAATTGTTTTCCTGATTTGTGTAGTGCTTGTGAAGACTTGGTGCCCACTGAATTTTCTACAATTAGTTCCACAGATAAATACATATCTAAACAACAAATATATAAAGTTTCCTTATGTGTCCGTACCAAAATTTGTCCCATCTTTTTCCCACCAAAGTTGCAATCATTTTCATGGCATATTTTTTCATGCGACGTACTAAATTGAGCGCGTGTTTAAAGAATGCACATTTTTCTTTCTAAAGATAATGACATTTGTTTGATTCTGAATGTAAATTCTTAAACTTGTTTTACTTGTAATTCAGGTGAGAATGGAGTTCGTTACGTTTGCAGTAACTCGGCTGATTTAATCGCTCAAGTCGATACTACCTTTAAGTATGATTCGAAAACGGAGTAATAAAAACTTTATTTGGATTTTTTTTTGGATTTTATCCGTAATAATGCAAGATTTTAAAAGAGGTCCGTACATTTACAAAACATGTTGTAATAAAGCAACTTTAATTAATAAGTCCAATTTCAGTCCATTTGATTATTTTAAACTTCTCCGCATGCCATTCTTTGACGCGTTGCTCCATAGCGTCATTAGCAGCTTCCAACAATTATATATATATATATATATATATATATATATATATATCTATATATATATATATATCTATATATATATATATATATATATATATATATACAAAGTATAATTGTTGGAAGTTGACTGAAGAAGACATGCGCCCCAGCATAGCGGGTAGACCATGGAGCTATGTGGGCTATATCCTCAGAAAAGATCCAGACACCATCACCAGAACTGTCATGACATGGACTCCAGAAGGGAAGGGAAAGCGAAGCCGACAAAAAGCTACCTGGCGGAGAGCTGTGGAATCAGAACTGCAAAGCATGAACCAGAGCTGAGACACCACACAACTGAGCAAGGTGGTCTCCAAAGTGGTTGCTGCTCTAAAAGACGCCAACAGGCGTGATGGTCACTGATTGCTTTGTTAGTCAATGGCCAAGTCCTAACGTGACTTAAGAATATTTTTACGCATTTTAAGTCTGATAGTCAACAAGAAAATGAATTTTTCTGTATATAGTGTAAATGTGCAGACGTGATATAGACTGACAAAAACCAAACGAGTGAACAGGCAGCGTTTGCGAAAATAATACTCGTATATCAAATTTAACGTGACAAATGGCTCGGGGGGTATTAATAGCTAAGTTTTATGACCTGCAGATAGCTGCAAGACATAAAGAAAGTGGATAGTGCTCCGTGTCTGGGTTAACTTTTTATCCTTGAATATATCTTACATATCGAATGACTGTAAACAATATTTAGGTGGGTTTACTGGTCGTATAAATAAGGTCTGTGACGTCTGACGCATGTGCTTATAAGGTATGTCGTTTAAATCAATATACTTATTTTTCTTAGTTTTTAACCTATTTCTGTAACTGTAAGCAGTATTTAGAAGAAACGCTACAGGACCAAAGATTTTTCATAAATACTGTATTGTTTCTTATAGAACTATGATCAGAAAATTACTTAATCATGTATCCAATTTTTGGGATAAATTTTATAAATTACACAGAAATTGGTTCAATACGGTGATATTTAACTTGAAGGGAAAAAAAATTACTGTATATTTTTTTGTAATAACAGTTCTGTTGATTGATTCATAAATGGAATCGTTAACTACAGTAATCACAATGAATAGTTGGTAATGGCAAAGGATCCCTGTAGTTGACGCGTGTGGATTTCAAATTGAAATCGTGTATCTACGTCTGTTAAGGCTTTTAACTGTGTCGCTCTCGAAAGAATAAACAAGAATGTTGTTTATTCGTCTATTTATCGTCATTTTCCTTTTAATCAATCAATCAATGCCCTTTAGCTCCCCGAGGAGCATAGGCCTTCAACAAACACTTGCAAAGTCTTCCTGTCCCGTGCCATCCGCTCAAGTTCTTTCCATGTATTCTTCATCATTTTCACCTCTGTATCCAGTTCTCTTCTCCATGTGTTTTTTGGTCTACCTCTGCCTCTCTTTCCCTGTGGATTCAGAACAACGACTGCCTTGTAATGCTATCAACAGGTTTCCTCAATGTGTGTCCTATCTGTCGCCAGCGTCTTCTTCTCAACTCTTCTTACACTGGTTCTCGTTATCATTGTCCTTTTCGCTCCCAATGAAGCATGGGACCACTACAGTAGATTGTCCCCTTGCATGAAGCCTTTGACAAGCAATCATATACACGCATACCTCGCTTTATTGCGGTGGTCTGGAACCGAACCCGCAGTATCTCCGAGGTATGCCTATACTCTTGAAGCAGTGGTTTCTGTGGTAATTAGTTTTATGTGATGAACTTGTCAGCCTCAAATTAGTGGCCTGGTACGACATGCCAGAGTGTGCAATAGTCTGCTCTTTCTTTGTATCTTCTGAGATTTCCGGGAACAGCATGGGGTATCTGCGTATATTAACTCTTTGACTTGACCCTCAGAGCGTTGGTCAGATTTGACACCCGTGCCAAAACAACTCTTTGAGCGTTGTTTTTAGTCTATCACGAATTAAAATTACGGAACAGGGTGGAAAATAATTGCGAAGTCAAAGAGTTAAGTCTCAGTATTCAACTCAGATGGTAAGTCAGTCCTTTTATATATCTATGGAACAGTATACATATTTCGTCAATACTCATGATGAATCAGTGCATTACTAGTTGGTTAAAATATTCACTAGCTGGTTACTAGCAGTTAATTACATTTTTATTATAGCTTGAAGAGCTTAGCTAGAAATATTTATTTGTTCTGCTATTCACTGTAACATAGTAAAACTTAGAGAAATAATATAACGGACCTAACTTAGTAAATCACTCTGCACAGAAAATAAATAGTAAAATATAATTGACGATTTAAAAGATAAAATCACTCAAACTACTAGTATAGTATTTACCTCAACACCGAGCTACTAAGACTTATCTTCAACGACTACTAAGAAATTCACTTTTATAAGTATTCTAGAATCGAAGCTAGTTGTCTAGAGGAATCTGTGAGGTACTGGATGAATTGAGTTAGATTTCTGTGGTATATATATATTAAAAGATGAAAGGAGATAGTTAATTAACCCCCCGAAAAACCAGACCCTTCCAGATGTTCTCACCTACGGGAAATTTTACGTTCAGTTTTCGGCTTATACGTAATTCAAAGCCGAAAACCCAGGATATTCGTTCTCGCTTAGATCAGACATCGCCAATGCGCTAATTTGTGTGAGTTTCCTTTGTCTCTCTGCTCGTATTCAAGCGAGAAATGTCTTTAGATCTCTCGATTCGTCGTGTTTAATTACTTACCAAACGAACGGATTCAGGGAAAGGTAATAAAGATTTCTCACTTAGGTTCCCCATATCCACTCAAATTTATTCAAATCTGGTCGCTGTCTGTGTAGTGGTGTTGATGGTATTGTATGATGGTGATATTACTAAATGTAATTGTATGAGGCCAGCTGTGAAGGCTCCTGAGATAAAATGTAGTTGTGAATTGTCAGAAGGCCTTTCTTGCTACCACTACGACCTCACACTTAATTTTTTTTAATGAATGTGGCTACGTAAAGTGTCTAGGGTTATGATATGTAGTGTGGTGTAATAGGTTATAGATATACCCACAGTTATTTAACAAGACTAATAATATTAATAAATGTTAAAATACACTAAACTAACTCACGTGTGTAAATTTTTTGATAAAATTATATTACATTTATTTTGTTCTGGATCAATTTTTTAGGTTGACCAGACTTAAAAAGATTTAGAGATTATGAAAGAAATGCATGGAATATTATATCATAAATGCAATAGTGTACATATATATGTACTATACTAGTTAGTTTTATTAAAATGTTCTAGTAGTCATCTACTTGGGAGGATATTTAATGTTTGTGCTGTTGGGGTGGCCTCATCACACCTGTCTATATTGACTACACAGTGTCCAGAAAATGGTGAGAATTTTATGGGGGTATTAGTAACTAAAGGGCTTTGGTGAAAGTCCAGCAGACCAGAGGCTCACTCATCTTGTCGTTGTAGCTCTGGTGCTGAAAACTGATGGTCCCACCTCTCCGTGCTGGCGGGCAATAATGGTGGTCTCTGTCACAAGTACTGCACAGATACACTCGAGTAAAGTCACCAACTGAATAGTCACTGCTTTGTTGACAACAGAAACTCGCAGCTCTGCAATCAAAATATGGGCCATGTGTCAAAATCTATTCTCTACCCACGTCTGGACACACACTGACACAACAACCACATCATACAGACAGGTCAGATCTCTCTGACCAAACAGCACATTTACCATGGTGGGTTTACATCAGATAGATCCTCCCAGACTATAGATTCTGAAAAATATTTATTAGTTGTCTGCCCTAAAAGAGGATAGGTAATATGTTTCATTATTCTCAACACTTGATCTGTCTTGCATAATCCTTGCTGGAGTTTATGTACATTGTTGGTCCCTAGACCCTGACTTGGGCGGGGGGTCTAGAGCAAATCCCTACTTGTTTGTAAGGCTAGATTTCGATATGGCAGTATCAAATCACTCGAACATGAAACAATATTCAAAATATATAAGGAAATAATTTCAATCTTACCAGATTATGAATAAATAACACAGAATTGCTAGCAAAACTCAGCTGAGCTGCTGGCTATAGTATGGCGTCCCTAAATTTATTACACTTTCTTTCATATGGAAATCACCACACTTTAAAATCTGTGTCTATCACTGAACAACTATTGAGAAATGACCCCACTTTCGCGTCTGAGCGCTAATGATATGATTGTCTGTGGCCAATCACTGCCTAGGTTTATTTTAATTTCAAATTTCCTACCATAAAGTCATTTCAGTCATGCTTCAGTCAAGTATGGATGGTTATCTGTTAGTCTGTCCGTCTCTACTTGTGTTTCTACAAAATGTACTAGATTTTTGAACCAACCTTTCTCTCCCCTCCAAAATTTTGTCGTTAAAAGTTATATTTAGACACAGCTACCACCCAAAAACCCTCTCCTCCATACTAAGTAAATTTGAACACCTGCGTTTCGAGGTCGTGTTTTTTTGTGCAATTAGCGACACTTTTAGATTCAATACAGTCTGTCTATGATGTGAACAACACTGTCTTTTGTCATTATCTTCAATATTATCTATCCGTCTGTAAAATTAAGACCATATTAGTTGACTGCTCAGAATAGGCCATCCGGCCAGCTAATTTTTATATTCCTAACATTAATATTAAGAAAAAAGTACTTTTTAAATTTTGTAATATTCCAAACATCTGCGTTTTAGCCGCTGAATTCAAATCAAGGGCTTGGTATTGCAAAGCGTCCAATAAATGACTGTGGCGTATTATATCTAAGGTCCCTTCTGTCGAGTTGCTTACTTTTTATGTCAACTTGGGAAACGTGACTTTTCTCCGTTTCCCCCCCCCCCCCCCCAATTGCGTCTCCCTAGCCTCTCTAGCCCCACGCAATCCCTCCAGTCATATTTTTTCCTTTTTGATCCGCCGTTCCCCTCCTGTTTAGCAAGTCAATTATTATGGAGGATGATGACCCGCGGTCTAGGCGATCATGTACTATTCGCAGCCTACGCATTATGTTTTTATCCTTAAATGTTATCTTTGGAGGTATTTTACCGTTGTATCTCTGTCAATTTCACTACACATCTCCCCACTTGAAAACATGCCTATGGCAAGTTCCAAAACAAGCGATACACATAGGTAAAATTACTCCTCACGTCTGCCACTACTCTAATTTTGATCACAGGGGTGCCGACTGAGGAAATCTGCACCGACATTCAATTTGCCTGGGATATATTGGATACTGAACTGATAAGGTTGAAGCAATAAAGACCACCTCAGCAATCTTGCGTTTTCATGCTTAGCCTGAGACAAGAACACGAGAGGCTGATGGTCCGTCTCCACCACAAATGTCCTACCATACAGATAGATTTGAAACTTCTTTATTGCCCAGATTAACGCTAAACATTCTTTTTCGCTTGTGGAGTATCCTTGTTCCGCCTTATTCAATTTGCGGCTTGCATAAGCGACTGGTTTCAGTTCCCCATCAGGTGAAGATGATCTTTGCAACAAAGCCCCCTCTAGTCCTACATTACTTGCATCGGTTCTTAAGACAAAGTCCTGTGTCAAATCAGGCAGTTTGAGAATAGGCTTGCTAGTGAGTTTTTCCTTTAACTCTTGGAACGCTAGTTCACATTGTGCAGTCCAAATAATTTTATCTGGAAGTCCCTTGCGAGTCAGATCAGTCAGAGGAGCACAAATAGCGTTAAAATTCTTGATGTATTTCTGATAAAATCCGCATAACGACACAAATGATCGCACGTCCTTCTTTGTTTGTGGCCTAGGTGCTCTCTGCAGTTTTTCCAAGTTCTTAGGATCAGGGGTCATATTACCCTGATATACAGTGTGTCCCAAGAATTCCAACTCTTTGCATCCAATACAACATTTTGTTGGCCTAGCAGTTAAGTTCGCCTCCCGAAGTCTATCAAACAACATCTCCAGAGCTTCAATGTGTTCTTCAAATGTCTATGTGGCGACGAGAATATCATCCATGAAATTCGTGATACATGGGTTATTCAGGGGATCCAACAATTTTTGCATCATCCTTGAAAACACACTCGGAGCATTTTTCAGTCCGAATGGTAGCATATTGAATTCATAATGTCCATCCGAAGTGCTAAAAGCCAAATAAGGTCTCACTTCAGGCTTCACTGGGATCTGGTAATAGCCTTTACTAAGATCCACTTTTGAAAAGTATTTTGCCTTGTTCAGTCTGGCAAATAACTGTTTTGTGTCTGGTAATGGATCCACTTGCCCTTCTGTGACAGCATTCAGTTTCCTGTAATCTATGCACAGTCTGTGTTCCCCAGACGGTTTTCTCAACAAAACGACACTAGAACTAAAAGATGATTCACTGTGCGAAATAATCCCCTCCTTCAACAAATACTCTATTTCACTTCCTTCAATGCCTTCTCCTTCGCGAACGGAATAGAATAGGCTCTCATACAGATTGGGTTTGAGTCTACCAGTTTCATGTCATACTGTAGCAAATTTGTATGGCCTGGTTTATCTGTTAATACATCTGTATGTTCCTCCAGAACCTTTTGAACTCTCTCCCTCTGGTTTTTAGTCAGGTGCTTACTGACTTTTACCTGTGCTGCTGTTTCACAAGGATGTAATGGGTATTCATGTGAGGTGAGTGGTTCTTTTTGCATCTGGGTTGCAATAGCCAAGGTCAATAAGGGGGTGCTTTCCTGGAGTGGTCTGTCCAGATACTTCTTTAACAGGTTTACATGATAAACTTTTTCCTTCCCCTTTTTGTCAATTTTATAGTTTGTTCTAGACACCTTCTCTAAAACCGTATATGGACCTTGCCAACCAATTTGTAATTTATTCTGGCTTCCGGGTAGTAGAAGCAGCACCTTCTCTCCGACTGCCAGTTCCCTGTCCTTTGCCTTCCTATTAAAATATGCTGCATGTTTCTTCCTGGCTTGTTTCAAATTATCATTTGCCAGTTTCCATCCAGCTTTCAAACGAGTGGTCAGTTCGTTTACATATTGATACGATGAGGTAACAGTCTCTTCCGCCTTCTCATCTGTCCAGGTCCTTAATACAGTTACATCTGGATCTTTAATTTATCATACGTATTTTTCCTGGAACACGTCTGGTCCCGTCCCTTAGAAGCTTTATAATGAGGACTTTTCTTCCTAGAATCATCACTCACAAATCGACCACTACCAATTTTTTTCTGGGGTTTGTCTCCCCACTTTAGATTGCTTATGAGAGATCTTCGCTCTCTTGTCTGTTCTTCCAGTTTATATAAGTCTGACCGAGGGATTGTCTTCTTATCCTGGGTAAAATTTCTTCTTTGTACTTGTCGCATAGTGGCCATGTTAATCCATTCAAGTGAAGACTGGGTGTGAAAAGGGGGCTCCCATTCCACTTTGTCTACCCGAGTATAATTAGTTTTCCTTTCAGGCCTAAAGTTGCCCCGTGGCGTTTCTAGGTCCTGCACATATTTTCCCTTTGTGGGTGTTCCCTCATGAAATACGCCACATGCTTCTACAAAGTTTTCAACATCGACATTTACGTCGGCCAATAGTATTTTCGAGCAATCTTTTGGCAGATGGTACCGACTTTCTCATGGTCACCATCTTTTCCAACATGTAAGCTCCTTATTAAGTTTGCCCTATATATCTTGGGAAGAACTAACTGTCCGTGACCAGGGGATCTAGTTCCTGTCTTCCTGTATAATAGTTTGTTCTTCATGAAATATTCCCCCTTGCTCGGAGGTGTGTGGCATTTGGGCAATTTTTTAAAACAGGGCTTGAGTGTCCTATCCTCAGCCTGCGCCTTCCTCATCTCCTCTGGATGAGCATTTATAGGTTCACCTTCTTCCTCCTTCTTCTGTGACCTGGTCTGCACTGTCGCCATGATCACAGGTTTCTCGGGATTCCCCAAGAAGACGTATCTACACCCCAATATCAGAGGGTAGATTGGTTCATCTATCACTGCTGCTCTGATTTCTCCTTCCACATAGCGAGTTTTCACCGTTATCCTTGCGATGGGAAGTGTCATGAGTGGTATGCCCTTAGTCGCCCCTTGTATTTCCACTGTTTCTGTGGTATACTGACTTGGGTCCACTAGGCTAGACTTCACAACTGAATCATAATCCAAACCTGTATCATAAAAGCACCTTATGGTGACCCCCATTACAAATAACATCCTCACAAACTGGGGGGTGATAAGGTTCCTGTTGTCCCTTAGGATTAACCTTTAATCTTTGCGTCCCCGACTTCATTGCAGCAATGTTTGAAGGTTTCCTTCTACAAAATTCGGTGTTATGGTTATCCTTCTTGCACCATTACACCATCTTTTTCCTTGGTTCAACGGTTTTCTTTCATTGAACTTTTGGTCATTGAACTGTGAGTTTCTGTCGCGATAGTCATTTCTTGGCCGCTCAAAGTTTGTCCTACCTTTATTTCCCTGCTCTCTAGTATCAAATTTATTAAATTGCTGTGGAGCTTTAAAATTGTCTATGTGCTTCTTTTTAGCACCACTTACCTCTGCCTGGGCTGCCTGATACCTCTCAGCAACATTTAAAATTTCCCCCAACTTCTCTGCACCTTGTTCCATGAGAAATTTTCTCATGTCTGGAGCCATGGACTCTCTCAATTGCTCAATCATGATCATTTCCTTAAGATCTTGGGTCTTCCCCAGAGCCGTCCATTTCTCCAAATAGGTTTCTAGTCTAGCAGAGAATTGGTGGTATGTCTCCCCAGACAACAGTTTGGCATTTCTAAATTTCTTACGATAAAATTCACCATTCTTCTCGTACCTTAATAACAAAGCCTGCTTTAACATGTCATAATTGTCTTGGTCTTCCCTGTTCATTTTGGCAAATACTTCATAAGAAGTACCTCTCAATCCCTGTGATAGCTTTAAGCTCCACCTCTCTCTCTCTAACCCATATGTAGTAGCTAATAACTCAAAACGTCCTAGGTACCCATCTATGTCATCGTCTTTTTCAACAAAATGGTCTAAATGAAACCCCATAGCGGAGTTTGAGGCTCCCAGACTAGGCGTAGCATCTGAGGCAAAAGGGCTGGCACCATTTTCAGGAGCCTGGCCTTGTAATTCCAGCTCCCTTAGTCGTAATTCGTGCTCCCTCTGCAACCTTCTATCTTCTGCCTCCCTTTCGGCAGTCAATCTTTTCTCTTCTGCCTCCCTTTCGGCAGTCAATCTTTTCTCTTCTGCCTCCCTTTGCTGTCGTTTTTCTTCGGCCTCCACTGCTTTGGCCTCTTTGTC
>JAMPIV010012632.1:0-138348 GCA_024509875.1 Oreohelix idahoensis | reverse complement strand
TGTGTGTAAGAGTGGCGCAGTAAACAGAGTATTGACACATGGCACAAATTTTGGTTTCAGAGTTTCTGATCTGGCACTACGCTTGTGCCAGATGCTTTTGTAGAAGTACAAGAGCGGATGCCTGTGCAGCCTAACATTTTACTCCAGCTACTGAGAGGAGTGGGCCACAAGAATTCTGTACTACATCGTCACAGGCCAGTTAAGTGCAAACCTGGCCTGCTGTAGATTCATCAACTGTGTCCACCATCCTTAAAGAAATAAAATCTTGTTATATAAACACTAATATCAGTCCATATGTCAAGGACAAGGAACTTTGTAATCATAGATTGGGCATGATGACGCCACCCCAACTAAACATCCAGTGCTAGTTTTTCCCAAGACATTGTAGATATTATTAATATTAACCAATGTAACAATATACTTATGTACAAAAATTTCATTTGATTATGCAATATATTTATGCACTTTATTGATAAATACATATTGTTTCATATGTTCTGACCAAAAGAAACAATTGGTTCAGGACTAATAAATTTAAAAAATTTTCAAACTTAAACTCTAAAAGCCAGTGTTAGTTCAGTTTATCATAGAGTTTATTATTATTATTATTATTAGACTTATTAATTACATGTGTGTGTCTGTGTATTTTATTACCTACACATAACATTTCAGTACCCTAGACTTTTATCGTAGCTAACATTCATAATAGTAGAATAGGTCTGTTTGAGGTCGTAAGTGGTAGCAGAAAGGCCTTCTGTAACTCACATAAACTTTTATCTCAGGAGCCTTCACAGCTGACCTCATCCAGTACACTAGGTAACATAACAACCATACAATAACATCAAAAACCACTACAAATATTGGGGTCTTGTCCGGGGATTAAGTTTATCAAAGATATTAGGGTCTCTTGGTCCGGGAATTAAACTATTGGGGGCATAAGTGAATAAAATTTAACAGTGTCCCTAAAATAAAAAGTGGAAAGTAAAAGTTGATGAATCTTCACAGCCAGTGGTGATTAATTAATTAATATATTACCTTGGTAATTACACTTTGTTGTTTACCTTAGTCATTGTTAAATTGTGTGATTTAGTATGGCAGATCTAGCAAAATTTAGATCGGCTGCTGTGCTGACGGCGAAGGAGATGAACATGGAGGGTCAAGTTTTAATTCAGTATGTAACTTCAGAATGTGACAAGTATATTGAAAGGGAAGATAGGAGGTTAGTTGAAGAGAAGACGTTACAAATTGAGGCTGACAAAGAACTTAAGAGGCTGCAGATTGAGGCTGACAAAGAGGCTAAGGCGTTGGAGGCAGATAGGGAGATTAAAAGGCTCTAATTAGAAGAAAAAAGGCTGAAAGGGAGGCAGAAGATAAGAGATTGACTGCCGAAAGGGAGGCAGAAGATAAGAGATTGACTGCCGAAAGAGAGGCAGAAGATAAGAGATTGACTGCCGAAAGGGAGGCAGAAGAAAAGAGATTGACTGCCGAAAGGGAAGCAGAAGATAGAAGATTGCAAAGGGAGCACGAATTACGACTAAGGGAGCTGGAATTACAAGGCCATGCTCCTGAAAATGTTGCCAGCCCCTTTCCCTCAGATGCCACGCCTAGTCAGGGAGCCTCACCCTCAGCTATGGGGTTTCATTTAGACCATTTTGTTGAGAAAGACGATGACATCGAGGGGTACCTCAGTAGATTAGAAATATTAGCTACTACGTATGGGTTAGAGAGAGAGAGGTGGAGTCTTAAGTTATCCCAGGGGCTTAGAGGTACTTCTTATGAAGTTTTTGCTAAGATGAATAGAGACGACCAAGACAATTATGACATGCTAAAGCAGGCTTTGTTATTGAGATATGAAAAGAATTTTATCGTAAGAAGTTTAGAAATGCCAAACTGTTGTCTGGGGAGACATACCACCAATTCTCTGCCAGACTGGAAACCTATTTGGAGAACTGGACTGCTCTGGGGAAGACCCAAGATCTCAAAGAGATGATCATGATAGAGCAATTAAGAGAGTCCATGGCTCCAGACCTGAGAAAATGTCTCATGGAACAAGGTGCAGAGAGGTTGGGGGAGGTTTTGAATGTCGCTGAGAGGTATCAGGCAGCCCAGGCAGAGGTAAGTGGCACTAAAAAGAAGCACATAGAAAATTTTAAAGCTCCACAGCACTTTAGTAAATTTGATACCAGAGAACAAGGTAATAAAGGCAGGACAAATTTTGATAGGCCAAGAAATGATTATCGTGATAGAAACTCACAGTTCAATGACCAAAAGTATAATGAAAGAAAACCGTTTAACCAAGGAAAGAGATGGTGCAAATGGTGTAAGAAAGACAACCATAACACCGAATTTTGTAAAAGCCAACCTTCAAACATTGCTGCAATGAAATCGGGGAACCAAAGATTAAAGGTTAATCCTAATGGACAGCAGGAACCTTATCACCCCCCAGTTTGTGAGGATGTTATTTGTAATGGGGTCACCATCAGGTGCCTATATGATACAGGTTTGGATTATGATTCAGTTGTGAAGTCTAGCCTAGTGGACCCAAGTCAGTATACCACAGAAACAGTGGAAATACAAGGGGCGACTAAGGACATAATACTCATGACACTTCCCATCGCAAGGATAACGGTGAAAACTCGCTATGTGGAAGGAGAAATCAGAGCAGCAGTGATGGATGAACCAATCTACCCTCTGATATTGCGGTGTAGATACGTCTTCTTGGGGAATCCCGAGAGACCTGTGATCATGGCGACAGTGCAGACCAGGTCACAGAAAAAGGAGGAAGAAGGTGAACCTATAAATGCTCATCCAGAAGAGATGAGGAAGGCGCAGGCTGAGGATAGGACACTCAAGCCATGTTTTAAGAAATTGCCCAAATGCCACACACCTCCAAGCAAGGGAGAGTACTTTATGAAGAACAAATTGATATACAGGAAGGCCGGAACTAGAACAAATGGTCACAACCAGCTGGTTCTTCCCACTTCATATAGGGATAAAGTGATGGAACTAGGGCATGCGATTCCCTTCAGTGGTCACATGGGGATCAACGCCACAGGACAGCGTATAGCTTGTCATTACTTCTGGCCAGGGATAACGGAGGATATAAAAAGATATGTCAAATCCTGTCCAGAATGTCAAAGGGTAGCTCCAAAGCATTGGACTGCTCCTGCAACTCTAGGGGAAATGCCCATAGTGGGAACACCTTTTGAGAGGGTTGCAGTGGATATTGTGGGACCTCTCACTCGGACCAAGAGGAGGAACAGTTACATCCTTACTCTGGTGGACACTTGTTCTATGTGGGGAGAGGCGGTTGCCCTGCCATCAATTGATTCAAAACATGTAGCAGAGGCACTACTTACAATATTCACAAGATTAGGATTCCCGCATCGAATCTTGACTGATAATGGCCCACAGTTCAAGGGGAAACTAACGGAAGAAGTTTTTAAGCTATTTCAAGCCAGACACTTTCATTGTAGTCCGTACCATCCACAAGGGAACGGCCAGGTAGAGAGGTTCAATGGGACTCTCATTTCTATCCTGAGGAAGCTGGCACATGAAAAACCGGATATGTGGGATCAATTTCTGCCCGCCGCGTTGTTCGCGTATCGGGAGGTACCACATAGTTCAACCGGGATGGCTCCCGCAACCCTGCTATTTGGGAGGCCAATAAAAGGTCCATTAGAAGCTTTATTAAGGACCTGGACAGATGAGAAAGCAGAAGAGACTGTTACCTCATCATATCAATATGTGAACGAGCTGACCACTCGTCTGAAAGCTGGATGGAAACTGGCAAATGATAATTTGAGACAAGCCAGGAAGAAACATGCAGCGTATTTTAATAGGAAAGCAAAGGACAGAGAATTAGCTGTGGGAGAGAAGGTGCTTCTTCTACTACCCGGCAGCCAGAATAAGTTACAAATTGGATGGCAAGGTCCATATACGGTTCTAGAGAAGGTGTCTAGAACAAACTATAAAATTGACAAAAAGGGGAAGGAGAAGGTATATCATGTAAACCTTTTAAAGAAGTATCTGGACAGACCACTCCTGGAAAGCACCCCCTTACTGACCTTGGCTATTGCTACTAAAATGAAAAAGGAACCACTCACCTCACATGAATACCCATTACATCCCTGTGAGACAGCCGCACAGGTAAAAGTCAGTAAGCACCTGACTAAAAATCAGAGGGAGAGAGTTCAACAGGTTCTAGAGGAACATACAGATGTATTAACAGATAAACCAGGACATACAAATTTGCTACAGTATGACATGAAACTGGTAGACTCAAACCCAATCTGTATGAGAGCCTATTCTGTTCCGTTCGCGAAGGAGAAGGCATTGAAAGAGGAAATAGATTATTTGTTGAAAGAAGGGATTATTTCACACAGTGAATCTTCTTTTAGCTCCAGTGAAGTTTTGTTGAGGAAACCGTCTGGGGAACATAGACTGTGCATAGATTACAGGAAACTGAATGCTGTCACAGAAGGACAAGTGGATCCATTACCAGACACAAAACAGTTATTTTCCAGATTGAACAAGGCAAAATACTTTTCGAAGGTGGATCTTAGCAAAGGCTATTACCAGATTCCAGTGAAGCCTGAAGTTAGACCTTATTTAGCTTTTAGCACCTCGGAAGGACATTATGAATTCAACATGCTACCATTCGGATTGAAAAATGCTCCGAGTGTATTTTCTAGGATGATGCGCAAATTGTTGGATCCCCTGAATAATCCATGTATCGCAAATTTCATGGATGATATTCTTGTCGCCACAGAAACATTTGAAGAACACATTAACTCTCTGAATATGTTATTTGATAGGCTCAGAGAAGCGAACTTAACTGCTAGACCAACAAAATGTTGTATTGGATGCAAAGAGTTGGAATTCTTGGGACATACTGTATATCAGGGTAACATGACCCCTGACCCCAAGAACTTGGAAAAACTGCAGAGAGCACCTAGACCACAAACAAAAAAAACAAGACGTGCGATCATTCGTGTCGTTATGTGGGTTTTACCAAAAATATATCAAAAATTTTAACTCTATATGTGCTCCTCTGACTGATCTGACTCGCAAGGGAAATCCAGATAAAATTGTTTGGTCAGCGCAATGTGAATTGGCATTTCAAGAGTTAAAGGAAAAACTCACTAGCAAGCCTATTCTCAAATTGCCTGATTTGACTCAGGACTTTGTGGTGAGAACAGATGCAAGCAATGTAGGCCTGGGGGCGGCTCTGTTGCAAAGGTCCTCTTCACCCAATGGGGAACTGAACCCAGTCGCGTATGCAAGCCGCAAGTTAAACAAAGCGGAAAAAGGATATTCCACAAGCGAAAAAGAATGTTTAGCGTTAATCTGGGCAATAAAAAAGTTCCAAATCTATCTGTATGGTAGGACTTTTGTGGTCCAGACGGATCACCAGCCCCTAGTGTTCTTATCTCAGGCCAAGCATGAAAATGCAAGATTGTTAAGATGGTCTTCATTGTTGCAACCTTATCAATTTAATATTGAATATATCCCGGGGTCACTGAATGTCGGTGCAGATTTCCTCAGTAGGCACCCCTGTGATCAAAATTAGAATAGTTAGTAGGCGGGAGGAGTTAATTTTATCTATGTGTATCACTGGTTTTGGAACTTGCATTAGAGCATGTTCTCAGGTGGGGAGATGTGTGGTGAAAATACAGTGATACAACGTTAAAATATCTCCAATTATAAAGATAACGGGTAAAATAACATGTAGGGATAAAAATATAGGCAAGATAGGCCGAGGCTTCTTCACCTACGCCAGCGCTTTCTATCGCCATTGAAACTAACTAGTTGGAACATGCAAACTATACGACATATCCTTTTAGACGGGGTAGAAACGGAGATAAAAGAAAAAAATTATGACGGTCTGAACACGTGTTTGAATCTAAAATGCAAAAAGACGCAATTTGTAGTTTAAAGGAAAAAAATACGCCACTAGTTGACACAATGTAAGGAAATGGACAAAAAAAGACCTTAGCTCTTATTCGAAACAGACGTATCTTAGACGTTTTACGGTAATTGGTCGTTTTAATTTGAATATAGCGGCAAATGCCATACCCGAAGGTTCAAAAACAAATTTCAAAACTAACCTTGAGAAAAGTAGGTTTTTCTTTAATAATAAAGTTATGAAAATAAAAACAAGCTAGTTTGATAGCCCATCTTGAGCAGAGAAATAATATACTTTTAATTACACAGACGGACAGATAACACGGAAGATAATGACGAAAGACTGTATTGTTCGATACAGACTAGCGAACAGTTTTTTGTGCATATTTTCACTAAAGTTACATTTGACGCGTCCTTGAGCCGAACGCATAGAATCAAACTGCAGATAAAATTAGGGGCAAAGTAGGAGGATAGTAGCTAAAAATAACTTAGCATAGAAATCGTATAAGTAAGTGGGGCAGGTTTGTGTAGTTTTTTTCTTGTAGTTAGTCCAAAAAACAAGTGTAATTTTGGGGGAAAAACCAAGTTGGGACGGACAGACCGACAGAAAAATACTACATACTAGACTGAGACTGGACTGAAATTGGACATTTATATTTTGAATATTTGAAAAGTTAGAGGGGAAGTCCGTTGATTGGACAAAAGCTTTTATAGTACTGAAAGACAGACGCTTGCTTGTGCCATTTTATAGAAGACTGTCCATTGACACAGTTCGTTACTGCTAGAGGTGATTTCCAGGAATTATTAAATAAAAATCAGTGGGACGCCCTAATCTAGCCAGCAGCTCAGCTGAGTTTTGCTAGTACTACGTAACTGTGTTCTCAATTCTGAATTGTGGTAAGGGAAAAAGCATTTATCTTGTTTATTTTAATATTTTGAGTGATTGATACTGCCATATCATGAAAAATGATTACGACAAGTGAGTGCTTACTCTAGGTCCCCAGCAGCAGTCCAGGGCCTAGAGACAAACAAATAATATATGAAAACATATCTAAGACTATGGAAGACAGATCTACATTTGAGATCAGTGGGAACATATCACCCACCTTATTGGATGGAAGAGGAAACTATTGAACATATTTCGGATGAAATGCAGTCTTGGGAAACTGGTACTATTTGATAACAACTGGGTGAGATGTGCTAAGTTGGTCAGAGAGATCTGACCCAATCTGTGTAATGTTGTTTTGCTGTAATGTGTGTAAGAGTGGCGCAGTAAACAGAGTGTTGACACATGGCACAAATTTTGGTTTCAGAGTTTCTGATCTGGCACTACGCTTGTGCCAGATGCTTTTGTAGAAGTACAAGAGCGGATGCCTGTGCAGCCTAACATTTTACTCCAGCTACTGAGAGGAGTGGGCCACAAGAATTCTGTACTACATCGTCACAGGCCAGTTAAGTGCAAACCTGGCCTGCTGTAGATTCATCAACTGTGTCCACCATCATTAAAGAAATAAAATCTTGTTATATAAACACTAATATCAGTCCATATGTCAAGGACAAGGAACTTTATAATCATAGATTGGGCATGATGACGCCACCCCAACTAAACATCCAGTGCTAGTTTTTCCCAAGACATTGTAGATATTATTAATATTAACCAATGTAACAATATACCTATGTACAAAAATTTCATTTGATTATGCAATATATTTATGCACTTTATTGATAAATACATATTGTTTCATATGTTCTGACCAAAAGAAACAATTGGTTCAGGACTAATAAATTTAAAAAATTTTCAAACTTAAACTCTAAAAGCCAGTGTTAGTTCAGTTTATCATAGAGTTTATTATTATTATTATTAAACTTATTAATTACATGTGTGTGTCTGTGTATTTTATTACCTACACATTACATTTCAGTACCCTAGACTTTTAACGTAGCTAACATTCATAATAGTAGAATAGGTCTGTTTGAGGTCGTAAGTGGTAGCAGAAAGGCCTTCTGTAACTCACATAAACTTTTATCTCAGGAGCCTTCACAGCTGACCTCATCCAGTACACTAGGTAACATAACAACCATACAATAACATCAAAAACCACTACAAGACCTATAACTGCAACTAGATACCAGACAAAATGATATGACCTGATAAAAGGCTTCAGAAATTACATATGAAGATACATACAGGAAAGATATATGTCAAGTGCTTTGCTGTGTTTGCACAATGACAAATGTATATTGGATTACACATGGAGCGAGAAACATTGCTCGTTATTCGCAGCTAATATTAACTCAATGAACTCGAACACGTAAGCACGATATCCGACGACTTTATATCACCAAACTTTAGCATAACAGCAATAACACAGGCAGACTGCCACTTTGGCCATGAATCATAAGAAAAACACAATGTATCATGTGCATAATCGAAACAAGGTTCGCATGGAAAGAATCTCACTATACCTCGATCTACTTCTACTATCTACTTTCCATCATCCAATTCGCCTTCTATCTCCACGTCATCTCTCTTCGCTCCAATCTCTCTCTCTCGAATCCCTTACCACAAATGACCCTTTTCACACCTGACCAGTATTCTCCACCAATTCGTTCACAACAACTCAGTCATGCCCGTGAACTTAACATCAGTGCTTACTGCTACTAATACATTCATGCCTACAGTCAAACTTAACATTCACTCACTTCAACTCCCAACTTACATAAACACATCTAGCCCCCGCCGGAGCATGAGTATTGACAATCATTCTATAAACAGTTCATGACAATATATATTATAGGAATAAACGGAGCAAGTGATAGCCAATATGTTCTTGGACAAACATTCTTACAAGATGTGAAGTTATCCACACATGTTGCCAGCCACCTTGACAAAGCTGCAGGTAGGGATATCGAAAACAAAATAAGAATGCAAAGGACAAGAAAAGCTTTATATTGTATTAGGAAATGTATGGAAATAACAAGAGATGTTCAATACAAAAATTAAGAATCTTAAACGTAAGTTTCAAGGCGGTTCTATTGTACGGCTGTGGAACATGGAGAACGACTAACATGATAACAACGAAGATATAGGCTTTACCAAATAGGTGTTGTTTCCGCTGAATAGAACGGTTAAGATAGTTCTATAACAGGTACTCCCCTAAGTGGAGTGAAGTCTTAGAGACTTCACTAATATTAATCACAGCTTTATAAGGTGGGGTTACCAGTTGAATTCTTAGCTGTCCATGCTGTCCCTAACTGTAGAGCAGAGTGAGGTACTCATGTTTACAGCTGGGTAAGATAGGAGCTTGAAACGATCTGGTTCCGAACTTTATCACTTTGCCCCGAAACGCAAGCGCTCTAACCTTTCTACAACTAGTATGCTCTGGAGCACAATAGATCGCTTAAAATCGTACGACAAAATCACCAATTTTAAACTGGTGGGAGAAAACAAACAAAAACCAATAAAGCAAATGGTGAGTAAAATGCATTGACATTTGAAATGACACACTGAGAAAACAAACTGATTGATAGGTTCTCAGGGCAGTTCATGTTCTGAAATCCCCAGGGTAAGAGAAAAGAAATAGATGAAGACAGACAAACACATTGATAAGGGAAATGTAACAGACTTAAATGGGATAGAGAAGACAAGGAAAAACCATGAATGGATAGCACAGGATAGAATGGTTTAGAATGCTCTTGTTGAAGGCTGTTTCACAGAGGCGTTGAAGACAATGATTGAATGAATGAATGTATGGGATAAATCAGTGAGTACCCGTTTTGAATGACATGTAAAGACCCTTGTTTACATAATGCTTAATATCAAACAATCTACGTCACAACCATGTAGGTAATTTTGTCTGCGTATAAAACTATAGCACGTTTCACTAGCTTTGCCCTCAAACAAATGTAATTATCTGATTAACCGTCGAACGGATTAATGCCATTTTTTGCATACAATGTTATATTGGGTTAGACCCAACAAATATGTACTTTATATCTGTGCATCTTGTCCAGTTCCCATAAACGGATGAAATCCTTTGATCTTTGTCGGCATACTAATTATTGTGTATCGAGAAAAGAAATTTTACCACTTCATGCACAGATTCTGTGAATTGATTAGCCATAGGCGTGTCTACTATTACAATAATGTGGCCATCACGTTTGCAATTGAATACGTGTTGAAGATGATTTCTTAAATGATCTGCATGCGAAATACTCGTGACATTGTTTGTCATTGACATTTAATGCGCTACCAAACTGGACCTTCCTTGATCTAATTATTTCAATGGGTATCATCTCTTTGCGGTTCATAAATATCATAATGGAACGTTGCTCCTCTAATGTGCTTGTAAATAACGGTAAGGTCATCTTTAAAGAAATTAAACTTCATCCGAATCATAATCAGATGTCTCTGAGAAATTGAAAATCAATCTCGGCTGAATGAAGGACAAACCATCATTCTTCCAATATTCCTCTTCCTCTTGTAACACATGGTTCTCACTTTTCTTCCAATAATCCCTGGCTATATTGGAGATGGCGGCTTTTATAAGTATTTCAACATCTTTTAAATTGAACGTTCTATTTTCTGTTGCTACCTGTTCCTTAATTTTAGCCCATACTAATTCTATTGGGTTTAAGTGAGAATGGTAAGGAGGCAATCTTAAACATCTGTGACCATGTTCATGGATTGCCTTGTCTATGTGAAATATCTTTGTATGCTGTGTCTTTTTTTACAATTCCAAGTAATTCAGGCTTCAGGGACATTTCGTTGAATGGAATGTTGTTTATGGTCAGCCAAATCTTTATTACATCTTTAGTTCTTGATGAATTAGGAACTTTATCTTCTGGTGCCACAACGTTGTGATATGAAGCATTGTCCATTATCAAACACGACGGTCTATCCAAGGAAAGAAGTACATGATTCACAATCCAATCTTGAAATATCTTGCCATTCATCTCTGTATGGTAATCCCTATTATCTGTGGATTTTGAAACAAATATGAGTTCAGTATTATTTAGAAGCCCGTGATGGCTGCTTCCTGGATGTGCAATTATTAGTCGCTGTCCTTTGCTGCTTGGTACTAGTCTCTTAGTTGTCCCATCAGATGATTGCCATTCTCGTTCATTACTGTGGTGCGCATTGATCCAAGTTTCATCTAAATACACAAAATCATAACAATCTCTTCTCATTTCTCTGACCTCGCGTAAATATTTACTTCTCATTGCAACTATATGAGGCTTCTCACAAACAAGGTTTTTACCACCAACATATTTTCTAAAAGTGAATCCCAAACTCATAATAGTCCTCCATAGCGTAGATTTGGAAATATCAATGTCATTATTCTTTCTTAACCAAATTTTCAATTTCCTTAAAGTCACTGCCTCATTATTGTGAAACGTATTGCAAATTTCTCACCGGATCAATTCTCTATCAAAATATCCACCACTCTTGGCCTAATTTTCGTGTGTAAAACACTAGAATTAGAAATTTCAGATGTCGCTATCCAGCGGTGCAATGATCGTTTGATTATCCCCAAGGCATGAATAGTCCTCTTTTGTGGGTTTGAAATAGAATGATATAGTTTTCCACGAGTAGTTTCATTGCAGAAATACTTTAAAATCCTATTTGTGATTAGCCGTAATGTCATAAAATGTACTCGTAGACTCATTTTCCTACTTAACCACACAATACTTTTTGTAGACACGCCACTGATTGACAATGTGTGAGTAGCACCGGATATAAACTGTTCTGTGTTCAAGAAGTGCAATTTCACGCAATTTCACGCTAAAATCATGCCAATTGTTTGATAAACCAATTGTGTGCAAATGATGACGTATAATTTACTGTAGACATTTCAAAATGTGTGTATGTGATGTGTGTTGACAAGTAGACTTTTGATATTATATCGCAAAGAAACGAAAATTGAAACCAATGGCTGCATTTTAATGAAAAATTTAATTCATAGGGTCTATACCATTTCAAAGTCACACACAAAATTTCACTTATATGCGTTATATATTCGCTGAGATATAGCATTTTGAAGTTGGGCAAAGCTAGTGAAACGCGCTTTTTTTTATAACTCTAAAGTTTCTGTCTAGTTTAGCTGATAAAATTACACTTTAATCTAGTTTATTTTCTTTGTGTGCAAGAGAGACATGAGAGCACTGGACAATAAATCCAGCAAACTGGGAGGTTGAAGCTGTTGATCGCACCAAGTGGTGATGCTATCTACAGTGCCACCTCAGATTGGGGGGGGGGGGGGGGGGAGAAGCTCTCACAACAAGCAGAAGAGAGGAAAAAACGCCGAAAGGAGCACCAGGAAAATAAGCAGCTGAGGACTGTCACCTCAGGGGGGCATTCCCATAGTCAGTTATGACTGAAGGGGCCATTATTATTATTGTTTTTTTATTACAGAGAAGGAAGAAACCAAATGATAAAATAGGGGACAAAGCCAGTGCATAAAGCATGCTCATTATTCATATTAGAAGGAAGCAGGCTATTGTCTTTGGACGAGTTATGAGAACTGGAAAATATTGTCTTTGGACGTGTTATGAGAACTGGAAAATATTGTCTTTGGACGTGTTATGAGAACTGGAAAATATTGTCTTTGGACGTGTTATGAGAACTGGAAAATATTGTCTTTGGACGTGTTATGAGAACTGGAAAATATTGTCTTTGGACGTGTTATGAGAACTGGAAAATATTGTCTTTGGACGTGTTATGAGAACTGGAAAATATTGTCTTTGGACGAGTAATGAGAACTGGAAAATATTGTCTTTGGACGTGTTATGAGAACTGGAAAATATTGTCTTTGGACGTGTTATGAGAACTGGAAAATATTGTCTTTGGACGTGTTATGAGAACTGGAAAATATTGTCTTTGGACGTGTTATGAGAACTGGAAAATATTATCTTTGGACGAGTTATGAGAACTGGAAAATATTGTCTTTGGACGAGTTATAAGAACTGGAAAATATTGTCTTTGGACGTGTTATGAGAACTGGAAAATATTGTCTTTGGACGAGTTATGAGAACTGGAAAATATTGTCTTTGGACGAGTTATAAGAATTGGAAAATATTGTCTTTGGACGTGTTATGAGAACTGGAAAATATTGTCTTTGGACGAGTTATGAGAACTGGAAAATATTGTCTTTGGACGTGTTATGAGAACTGGAAAATATTATCTTTGGACGAGTTATGAGAACTGGAAAATATTGTCTTTGGACGAGTTATGAGAACTGGAAAATATTGTCTTTGGACGAGTTATGTGAACTGGAAAATATTGTCTTTGGGCTAGTTATGAGAACTGGAAAATATTGACTTTGGACGTGTTATGAGAATAGAAAAATATTGTCTTTGTGCGTGTTATGAGAACTGGAAAATATTGTCTTTGCGCGTGTAATGAGAACTGGAAAATATTGTCTTTGTGCGTGTTATGAGAACTGGAAAATATTGTCTTTGTGCGTGTTATGAGAACTGGAAAGCTAGATTATATTGTGACAACATGAACAATTGAAAATAACAATATAGACAGAGAACTACAAGGAGAGAATCTAACGGACAGTTTGACATCATGGTCAAGAAAGAAGCCAATAGCAAACTTATAAAGAACGCTGTGATAACGTACGCTAAACTGCATAGTACTTGAAGACGAAGATGAATAACATGAAGAAGATGAGGAGGAGGAGGAAACATAAGAACAAACGGAGCAGAAGGCGGAGTAGGAAGAAGAAGAAGAAACGATGGAGACAGAGGAAGAAGAAGAAGAAGAAGAAACGATGGAGAAAGAGGAAGAAGAAGAAGGAGGAGGACGGAGACGAAGACAAGGAGGAGGAAGGAGAAGAAGAAATGGAGGAGAAGGAAGAAGACGAAGAAAAGAAGGAGGCTAAAGAAGAAGAAGAAGAAGAAGAAGAAGAAGAAGAAGAAGAAGAAGAAGAAGAAGAAGAAGAAGAAGAAGAAGAAGAAGAAGATAAAGAAGAAGAAGAAGAAGAAGAAGAAGAAGAAGAAGAAGAAGAAGAAGAAGAAGAAGAAGAAGAAGAAGAAGAAGAAGAAGAAGAAGAAGAAGAAGAAGAAGAAGAAGAAGAAGAAGAAAAGAAGGAGGCTAAAGAAGAAGAAGAAGAAGAAGAAGAAGAAGAAGAAGAAGAAGAAGAAGAAGAAGAAGAAGAAGAAGAAGAAGAAGAAGAAGAAGAAGAAGAAGAAGAAGAAGAAGAAGAAGAAGAAGAAGAAGAAGAAGAAGAAGAAGAAGAAGAAGAAGAAGAAGAAGAAGAAGAAGAAGAAGATAAAGAAGAAGAAGAAGAAGAAGAAGAAGAAGAAGAAGAAGAAGAAGAAGAAGAAGAAGAAGAAGAAGAAGAAGAAGAAGAAGAAGAAGAAGAAGAAGAAGAAGAAGAAGAAGAAGAAGAAGAAGAAGAAGAAGAAGAAGAAGAAGAAGAAGAAGAAGAACGTTAAGAAGAAGAAGAAGAAGAAGAACATAAAGAAGAAGAAGAAGAAGAAGAAGAAGAAGAAGAAGAAGAAGAAGAAGAAGAAGAAGAAGAAGAAGAAGAAGAAGAAGAAGAAGAAGAAGAAGAAGAAGAAGAAGAAGAAGAAGAAGAAGAAGAAGAAGAAGAAGAAGAAGAAGAACATAAAGAAGAAGAAGAAGAAGAAGAAGAAGAAGAAGAAGAAGAAGAAGAAGAAGAAGAAGAAGAAGAAGAAGAAGAAGAAGAAGAAGAAGAAAAGCAGGAGGAGGAGGAAGAAGACGGAAAGAAGGAGGAGGAAGATGAAGAAAAAGAAACAGGGGAGAAGGAAGAAGAAGAAGAAAAGAAGGAAGAGGAGGAAGAAGAAGAAAAAGAGGAAGATCAAGAAGGTGAAAATGAGGAGGAAGAAGTAGAAAATGAGGAGGATGAGAAAGAAGAAAAAAAAGGAAGAAGAAGAAGAACAACAACAACAGCAACAAGAAGAAAATTGCTTATAAAAGGAATGTAACGGGATCCTTTACCTTACCTTTACTGGGAATCGAACCCGGTACCTCTAGAATTCGAGGTGAACGCCATACCTCTTAGCCGCTCAGACCCCTTGAATAATAATTTCAAAATTGGAAGTGACCTTTCAATGACCCTTTAGAAAAAAGGACGCGTGGTGTGTCAATGTGGCAACAACTAAGAAGGTGATGTTCGAATAAACGAAGCGTGAGGAATACTGGTGTAGGATTAAGTCACTTTGTTTAAGCAAATATAAAGCAAAACAGGAAGAGAAATAGTGGAAAATCACTGAAAATAGGACAAATTAAAATGCATTCAGACAGGAATACTCATAAATGTTTAAAATAATTAAGAATCACGCGTATGTCTAGAAGAAACATGATATATCAAAATCTCTGGAATAATTTTTTTTTTTTAAAGTCAGATGAGAAGGGGCAAAGATTTGACAATTTTTATCAGTTTAATGATGTGCTTCAGATGCTGAATTTTTTTTTTTTTTTTTTTTTTTTACATTTTTGAGTTATTTTAGCCACTCAAGTCTTCGGCACTTACTTACTTATTTTTCTTACTTAGCGTCACCCACAAACAAATTCATCACCTGCGTTTTACCGGGGCCCAATGTTAATGTTAATGTTAATCAGAATCGACGTCATTGCACTCCGGGCAAACCCACAGGTGCTCAGTCTCCCTCAGCAAATCTCGAAGGGTATGAATACTAATTGTTCCTGTTGCGTACTGGTTGTATACACTGCTGGTCTTACGTTTGATGCCAAATTCCAGCAGTCTTAGCCTTGATGATTCATCGATTGCAGTGTCAATCTCTAATAGACGAACATGAATTGCAACCAGTATTTCTTCCTTATCCATGGCCAATGCACCTCAATACCGGGGCCCAAACGGGGAGCAAAGAATATACACACTGTAACCTACCAAACAATCGTCGTAAAAGAGACTAAGGTTGGGCGTCGGGCAGGCCAACCCATCCTGTTAACTTTAAGCTCACAAAAACTTCAATAACAGTACGTACAAGTTAACTAAAGAAAGGCATACAAGTGTGTTCTTAATCTGGAATCCCCGTGGTAAGAGAGGTAGAGGAAGACAAAACAAAAAACACATGCATGAACAAGCTAGGGACAGAAAGGAATAGAATGCGAACGATATGGAAAGACACTGAGCGGATGGCACGGGACAGGAAGATTTGGCAGGAGTTTGTTTGAGGCCAATGCTCCTTAGGGAACTGAAGAATTATGAATGAAATAATGAATGAAATAATGAATGAAATAATGAATGAAACAAGCACTGTCTAAAACACAAACTTTCAGAGATAGCCTGAGGAGTGTCTACATGGAACTCACAGAAGAAAAGGAATATCGCAGACATTCTAGGCGCTGGTCAAGTTGGGACAATTTGGAGGCGAATTCCAAGGCTAAGTCCACAGAAAAGTAACCCTCTGAGTTTTGTTGTAATCTCGAAGGGAGGGAAATGGTAAGGGTGCATGGCCGGAGTGTGATCTGGGCCCTCCAAGCAATAAGGATCATTGACCTCTTGACAGTTGATTTAGATAGATGGAGATTAGGGGGAAGTTAGGTCACTTTCTGCTGTGAGCCCTCGGGCACTACACGATGACCTGACTGTTCAGTTCGCCCCTGGAAGGGTGAATGCTTAAGCCGCCTAGGGCATCCCACCTGGTCGCTTATGTCATATTTGAAAATCCTAATAATTATTATGAATAAACTTGAAAAATTCGAGAACTTACATTTTGATACACAATGCTACTCCAAGTCAGATGTCGATTTTATCTTTTGACTTTTAACAAGTTTTCAAATAATTATCTGAGAGGCATTTGAAAAAAGTCTAGATCTACTGTAATCTCTCTGCTTCTTGCAGATACACAGAATTGTCTAGACTTAGTGAATTAGCAAAACGTCTTCTGTTTTTTTTTCTTTCTGTGTCCACTTACTATTGGCATGAAGCGTAGTGTTTGCGTTGTTGAGTCAAGTGTGTCACATTAGCTGCCATGAGCCCGTATTGGATAATGTTATCTATCCATCTACCGTGCTCTGAAACCAGATATTCAAATATTGTAGATGCCTGTCATGATGTTGGTTCTTCCATGGAACCGCTACAGAAGCCATCAAGGCCAGCCCTGGTCACCCTGAAAAGTCTCTGGCCAACAGGAGCAGAGGCATTACTTTGACTGACCTGGCAAGCCGACAGTGGTTATTCTATTGGTGAGAAGTCTAAATCGGATCATGAACTAACTGAATCAACGGAGTTAGGACCGGAAACGCTAAAGAACTATGAAAAAGGGATTGGCAAATCGTCTGCGCCTAGCGCGCATTGCACGTCAGCCTGGTGTAGGAAGGATGACGGCATGTTGCTAAAAAGAATAGCTGTGAGAACAGAACAAGCAGCCATGGAACAAAGACATGCACCTGTCGTAGATTTTTGATAGGGGAATTAAGACTTGGGTTGGTCCCTTCTGAATAGATTAGAATGAGTGATAGTCACAGTGGGAGATAGAAATAGAAATAGATTTCTCGAGTGAGGTGGTAGAATGTGATAGAGGTTGTCTCTGAGATCGAGAATCCTTCTCTCTCTCTGCCTATCTTCTTCGACAGCTTTAGAGGAGTCAGACAGTCTAAACACACACACACACACATATATATATATATATATATATATATATATATATATATATATATATATATATATATATATATATATATATATATATATATATATATACAGTAGAACTCCATTTATCCGAACCCCAATTATCCGAACATCCAATTATCCGAACACTTTTTCGAGAGAAAAAAAATCAGGCGCCACCAGTCATGTTAGACTTTATTTTTGAATCTTTTGATGCTGCAAGCTTCAAATGTGTGCGAACAATTTATAGAGGATGGAATGGGCTAATGGTCGGTCGCTTACGTACAGGAAGTCAGTTAGATCATAAAGTCAGTTTATATCTGGTTTACCAATCTAGTGTACGTGTGCGTTCTAGGCAGAACACTGGCTAAACAGACAGTTCAACTTAAAATAATTGTGTCTGCTACTACAGCAGAATAATTTTGGTGTGCAAGTATTTCTCTGTGCGATATGGCATCTTCCAGAAGGCCTAAAGCATATAAAAGGAATCGCAATGTTTTGTCAATTGAAACAAAAACAGAAATTATCAAGAGACTAGGAAAAGGTGAAACTGTGTCTTCACTTGCGAGGATTTTCAATGTTGGGAAAGCTACCGTCTCTGACATCAAAAGTAACAAGGATAAAATTATGAGTTTTGCATCGAAATTGGATAGTGAAAATGGGTCGAAGAAACGTAAACCATGAGACATGCGAAAGATTTGAAATTGGAAGAGGCTTTGTATATATGGTTTGTGCAAAGAAGAAGCAAAGGGGAAACTATCTCTGGTTCTCTATTGTGTGAAAAGGCACTTCAGTTCAACAATCAACTTGACTGTCCTCCTGACTTTAAGGCTAGCCAGGGATGGTTAAGAAACTTTAAATCTCGTCATGGCATACGAGAATTGGAGATCCAAGGGGAATCCTTATCTAGCGATGCAACTGCCGCTGAAAATTTTAAAGAAACATTCTTGGCATTTTTGGAAGAAGAAGTTTATTCACTCGATGTGTATAATGCCGATGAGACTGGCTTATGCTGGAAATCATTGCCTCAAAAATCACTTGCATCTCAGCGCGAAGCAGCTTCCCCTGTGTTTAAAAAGTGCAAAGAGAGAGTAACAATTTTGGTTGCCACGAATGCCAGTGGAAGTCATCGTTTACCGGTGCTAATGATCGGTAAAGCCAAAAAAAAAAAACCACGTTGTTTAAAGAATGTGACATGTCTCCCATTGTGCTACAAAGCACAGAAGAGTGCTTGGATGAATAGTGAAATATTTCTTGATTGGTATACAAATCAGTTCATCCCAAATGTGAAGAGGTTGAGAGAACAAGAAAAGAAAACTGGAAAAGTAATTCTTCTACTGGACAATGCACCATCTCATCCAGAGACGGATACATTGAATGCAGTTGATGCAAATTTTAAAGTAATTTTTCTGCCTCCCAATGTAACAGCACTGATTCAACCAATGGATCAGGGTGTTATAGCAAAGCTTAAAAAGATGTACAAGAAGGAAGTCCTGCGTCGTTTATTGTTGGCTGAAGATGAAGAAAGTGTGGTGGCGTTTTCAAAAAAGCTTAATCTCAAAGACTGCTGATATATGTTAGCTGATGCTTGGACCACCCTGTCACAAGATAATCTCAACAAGGCTTGGAATAGATTGCTTGGGAAAAAAGGAGGAAATGAAACTACTGTAGTGGACACAAATGATGATTGTACGGTATAAATGAAGTTGTGGAACTGTTTCAAGCAATGCCCGGATTTTCGGCCTGTGACAAAGATGATGCACACATGTGGCTAGAAGATGATAATGATTCTGGTTTTCAGTTTTTGAATGACGAAGAAATTTTGTCTTTTGTGCAAGAAGAAAACCAAATACATGTAGTGACCGATGATGAAGACTCCTCAGATGTACATGATGTACTTGTAGATTATGAAGAAAACCCAAAACGTCGACCAAGTCCTGAAGAGGCCTTTATAGCACTAGAAACAGCGATGGCTTGGTACGAGCAAGAAGATGACAGCTGTCCTACACAGCTTCTGCTGTTGAAGAGAATGCGGGACTTATGAACCAAAAGGAGACTATCCAGTTTGGTGCAAAAGAGGATTCCTCATTATTTTAAATAGTGGGCTACATCTGTGCAAGTACATATATACGTAAGTTGCGCCTGGTTTTGAATCGTTTGTATTGTTATTGTGAAAACATTTCTCTTTCTTAAAAAAAATAATTAATACAAGTAGTACATGCACTGCAGTGTAATGAAAGATTTTGGTGATACAGTGATCTAATACAGTGTGGGTATTATTATTACAGTACAAGTAAATATGTTTTATAGTGTAATTTCCTTGTGATGGTTAATTATTTTTAGAAATATGTGTACATGTACTCGATACATTATGTAATCCAATTATCCGAACATTTGATTATCCGAACGATGCTCGGTCCCATGGGGTTCGGATAAATGGAGTTCTACTGTATATATATATATATATATATATATATATATATATATATATATATATATATATATATATATATATATATATATCTCTATCCACTCACGTGCACGCACATACAAGTGACGACAGTTAGACACACATACGTGGGAAAACTATAACAATGATTATATAGATATTCTAGAACGTTCTGACCAACACGCTGATTAAATTTAAGGGCAGTTTATTTATCAATATAAACTTCCACCACAACACATAAAAATTTCATCAAAAAAAAAAAATAAATACAAACAGTCATAAAAAATCAAGGAATTGCTACAAGAAATGATAGACCACAGTTATGATCTTCCCTCGATGTTTAGCCTACAGTCCCGTTAGGAGAAAGATGATAGCCCAAAAGAGTCACAGATACATATGATTTGGGTCTAATATTTTCCCCCTTTGAAGGTATGAACGGACTCTGATAGCATTATCTATTATAAGGAAAAATATAGTTTAGCAACAAAACTTGCATAAGGAAAGTTACAAAGTGAGTGAATCAAACGAAGAACATCCTTCAGTCTACTTTCACTCGGTTCTTTCATCAGGGCCCTGACTCACACAATCTTAACTACAATCGTGCTGTTGTTCGCCGTCTGGCGCAAACTTTAGGACACTTCTCTACAGTGAATCTGTTTTCTTTGGATAAAGAGAATCCCAGCTCTGCAGATACAGGTTTCTTCCACTGCTCCGGGGAGCATTCACTACACCAGTTTAATTTAAGATTACTGTTAAGGTCACTTGAATCAGTTTGGGTAAGAAAGTTTAAACAGGCACACAGTGTCAGAAACACGAGGTTTCCCTTAATTAGGAAGATGACCGGTGGACAACTTCTCTCAACAGATAGACTTGGTTCACCACACACTTTGTCAACAATGTCGGAAATGTTAATGTTTTCTTCTGTAATTATTCTCGCCACAAGGCAGCATGTACAGTAGAGTTTGAGGAGAGATATGAGCTGGCTCAAAGGCCCAGTATAAGCATTTATTCTTTAAAAAAAAACCGGTTAGTGGGATTGGTATTCTGTCTATCTCTGAAGGCACACGCCCTGTCAGACAGGTGTTACTGGAAAACCCACGTGGTTAAAGATATAAAATGTTTAATTTCTCACAGGTATGTCTCTGTACTAAACGCCGGCAAAGTTTGGGTTACCCCAGTATTCATTGAATAAAGAAAAAACACATATGAAATATTTTACATATTATGTACTCAATAACTTACATTTTGAACTGCAAGCGTAGAGCTTGGCTTACGTTTAAACTTTCCTGTGAAATAAGTTATATACATAAAATCAATCATCATGAATTATAAATACATATAAATATATTTCGTCAATACTCATGAGGCATCAGTGCATTTACTAGTTAGTTTAAAATATTCTCGACTGAGTATTTAGCAGTTAAATTAAATTTATTAATAGCCGAATGATCTTAAGCTAGAAATTATAATTTATTCTGTTTTCCACTGAAACACGTCCACTAGAGAATATAACACTTATAAATTAATTTCTTCTACACAAAAGAAACTAGTTAAAATGAAATAGGCGATTAACACTTAATAACTTCACAAAATATTAGATAATTAATATAATATACTACCTCCAAACAGAATTACAGGCGATCGCACAAACTTAGAATTATACGCTTATATTTATTGGTAGTCTAGAAGCTCAGCAAATATTTTGCCAGGAACAAACTAGGTCTTTGCTATACAGCTTATTCTCTTTAGCACGAAACGTCCTGTCTACTGCAAATTTTGGAGAATGAATGCATATTCTGAGCTACTGCTGTAGATATCTCAATATAGACAAAGGCCGCGCGCTAATTTCCAAACGCGGAAAGCGCCGGTCTCTTCCCCTCCCTCTCTGTAACACCTCCCCTTAACTTAGACGCATGACACTTCTCGTCTTCACACCTCACGCTGACCAGGGCCAACAGTGAGTGCCTTGTCAGATGGGATTTCCAGACAAATGTCTCAACCTGCGCCGTGGAGATGTCGGTTATCGCGCCTCACCTAAGCGCTCAGCCGATGCAACTCGTTGTGACAGGTGAAAATGTAGACGATAGTCTGCTCATATATCTGAGATAAGCGAAAATCACAGTTTCGTCCACTGACATCTAATGCAATAGAATGCATTTAACGCTCTCTCGTCTCGTGCAGAGAGACTGACACGTTATGTCATAAATGCGTTTCTAACTGAGAAAACGAAACGGCAAAGAGAGAATGGGAAAAAAATAATGTATATAGTCGCAAACTAACGAATGGGAAAATATTACGAAGAGGATAAAAGAGTGATAATAAGGTAGAGGATACGGGTAGAGAAAGAAAGGAAAATAGAACATTTATTGATCCTAACTCTCTGTGACAGCACCCTTATATAACCAACGGATCTTGTGTCCAGTTGAACGGGACGCGCTCGCCAAAACGAGGCAAAACTCCTGTTTAAAAAAAAAGCAGGAGCTTGTCACTGAGGGCGAGGTGGAATAGTTGTTGGAGGAGGGGAGGGAACAGCTATATGTATAAACATCTAAAGCTCTATGTTGTGACAAGTGGTGAGACGGAGATGCATTAACCTCTCCTCCTCCTACTTCTCGTGGGTTAGAATGTGGTGAAACAGTACAGCAGACATCCGCACACAACTCGACGGAAGTCAAGGGGAAAGCACCGTGTACTTTCCCTTGAACAGTGACGAATCGACGCTTCGTCATTAAACATTCGAATGATATCGGCCTATAGCCACTTCTGGATTTATCGTTTATCTGTGACAATATGTCGAATATGTCTCCAATTTTTTTTTGCCTCCAATGCACTTATTTCTATCCAAGCAACTTCCATAAACGATATCGTTTATTGCCATTCTGCCCGCCTTGGAGCATTAGGCTTTACCTGTAATTGATCGAGTCTCATAACGAGGTAAGGGACATAATATGCTGAAGGTGTATTACAGGTAACAGTTGATGCAAAGAAGGTACTTGGTCTTATTTGAAAATATTATTATCTAGTGTTACGTTTTTCTCTTCCTCACTAGCTCATAACAAAGCCACATCACATTCGTCAGACACGTGTTTAGACCGCGCCCGTGGAGTGAGCAACAAGGCTGGTTGAGGCCACTTTTGAGCAGTATTGATTGCGGCGTCAGCAGGCCTTGCCTAGGCAGGCGACACAAGTTTGGTTTCAGGCTTGCGCGCGATCGTGAAACAGGTGGCACGGGAAATGTGTACTACAGAGGGTCTCAAAATTGCCAACTCCAAGGACAGCCTTACATTATTTTTTTAAAGGTGGTAGCTGAAATTAGGGATGCTTAGTATGGAATCCCATCTTTCAACAAGTTGGGAAGCAATGACCTATATAATATGTCTATGTCTCAACGACATATATTGTGACCTCAGCTCATTGCTGGCAGGTGACTTATAAGAGGTTTTGAATAAGACTGGTGACGTCATCATGTAGAACAGATTGTTATAGAAGCCACTGCTGCAAGAGTATGTGATTGCTTGATGCTGGGTTAGTGCAAGGTGGTGGCTCTATGCTCCTATAAGGAGCGAGAAGGACAGTGGTTATAATGATGATGATGATGATGATGACGGCGACGTAATTCCTGGCTGGGTTACAATTTAAATTATCGGAACAGACAGTTTCACGGTGATTTATATAATGTTTTTACCACCATAGAGCTTCCTATGGCAGGCAGATTGGTTAGAACCAGTGCTTCTTTAGGCAAAGTTGCTTGGTTCAAAACCTGATAGCGTCCTGCTTCAAGTCTATCCAGCTGTAAATGAGTACCTGACCCCGCTCTTGTTAGGGAAAGCAAAGACAGCGAGGGAGATAATCCATCACTCTGCCTCGTAACGTTGAGGACTATTTTAGTGATGATTTAAACTATAACTCTTCAATACTAGCAATCAGAAATAGAAATGATTGCAGCAGGCCAGATATTATATAGGAAATACTGCAAGTTGATACATTTCTATATACCTCAGAATTCAGTGTCACGCTAATATGGATACTAGCGCATGTTGGTATAGCAGGAAATGAGCTTGCAGACAGGGAAGGCAAACGGGTATGAACTAGTTGTAACACTACTGAAGTAGGCCTAGGTAAATCTGGTATTAAAAGCTTAATTGCTCAAGCAATAAACAAAGAATGGATAATAGCCTGGGACTAAAGAGAAAAATGAAGACACTCATATAAAGTCCTGAGACAAAAACGAGCAAAAAATGCCAAATACAAGATGAACTAAAATTAGCAATTAATAAAAATAATTGCTACGGCTCAAGCTTGGAACTGGATATTTCATGTTAGAGAAATCTGTATGTGACGTGTTAAGAACCAAATACAATTAGACAATTTCTGATGGACTGCAGGAAATATGACTAGGACTTGCAAAACATTAAGACATATTGTAATAACCACAAGGTAGAAATGAGTGTAGACAATTTTATAGGCATTAAGACCCCACCAGAAATACAAAAGTTAATAAAACACCACATTACAAAAAGACAAGCTAACATATAAAAATTATATGAATGCTTTCCAATCTTTACTTACCCACCCGCCTGCCTTGCCAGTAGTGTTAGGCTTCCCCCAGATAAATACTATTGACTATAAATAAACCTCCAACCAATGCATACCAGTATAGACAATGCCATTTTTCTGAACAGTACAACAATCTGAACTATAATTAAAATGTAAAAACACCATCGAGATGAATAAAACTGTACAGAGCATAAAATAAATACAATCAAGAAAAATATCCTAACAAATAAAACGCGTCCTGATATATCCAAAAGCTCCATGTTTATGGTAGATGGTTGAAAGGGGTGGCTTAAAAAGAAAAGTAGCAAACACCTAATTTTTAAAAAAATTTCTAACTCTTCATATCCATGTGGCAGCGTCTGTAATGGAACTACCTTCACCTTCTTAAATAGCATGATAGCTAAGGTAAATGTTAGCCTTTGTCAAGGTGCTAACGACTGTTACCCTTTGTCAAGGTGCTAACGACTGTTAGCCTTTGTCAAGGTGCTAACGACTTGTGTGTGAAGGGAAAAACGGTGAACAACAAACAGTATATCACAGCACATATAGATTTGTATTCAAATGTCCAAATTTTTCGGAATCATCATCATCATTATGTTTAGCTCCATAACGAGCATGAGCCTGCAACAAATTAGAGCCATGTCTTCATGTTCTGTGCCGTCCGCTCAAGGTCTTTCCATGTCGTCCTAATCTGTTCCTATTCGTTGAAAATTGTGGCGATGCCTTTGGCGTGAGACATAGGGAATTTATATTTGATACGATTTGTCTCATACAGGAGAGAATAAAAAGTAAGACAAGGAAGTCCAAGAAGAACAGTTTGGCTTTCGACGGAACAGCGAAATAAGAACAGCGATATTTTGTATAAGAATACTAGCAGATAAATATATAAAGGTCCAAAAATGTATTTACATGTGTTTCACTGACTATAAAAAGTCTTTTGACAGAGTCAACCAGTAGAAAATAATTGAATGCCTCCAAGACACAGGTATTGATGGAAAAGACATAAGAATACTCAGTAACCTTTATTGGAAACAAACTGCTACAGTAAGATTTGGCTGGAATTATTCAACATATATACACATAAAAAGAGGGGTCAGACAAGGTTGTGTACTGTCCCCATTCTTATTTAACCTATATGCAGAAAACATTTTCAAACAGATACGAGAAATGACAGAACTGAACATCAGTGGAAGGCCAATAAACAACCTTAGATATGCAGATGATTCCGTTTTGTTAGCTAAAAACAGGATTTACAAGAACTAGTGAAGCAACTAAACAGCGTAAGCCCCGAATACGGACTGAACATTAACAGAGAGAAAACGAAAACTATGTTAATTAGCAAAACAGACAATAAGTCAACATTAAACATAAGCTTAAATGAGAATTCAAGAGTTTCTCATATCTTGGTCATATAATAACAGAAGATGGCAGATGTGGACAAAAAATATCAAGAAGAGAACAGACATGGCCATTCAACAATATGAGACAAATACTGACATCTAAACAATTAACCCATAAATTAAAACTGAGAATCATCAAGTGTTATATATATTCATCATCATCATTGTTGTATGATGTAGAAACATGGACAATGAACAAGTCATTGAAAGATGGAATTGAGGCTCTCGAGATGGGGATATTTAGAAAAATGTGGCGCATCTCATGGAAAGAGAAGAAAACAAATAAATAGGTCCTAGAAAACCAAGGAATGAAAAGAGAATTAATATAGGAGATTAGAATTAGACAGTTAAAATAATTTGACCTTATAAAAAGACATAACATTTTGCAGAAGACCACAATAGAAGGATGAGTTGAAGTCAAATTTGCAAGAGGAAGACAGCAATATAAGTGGGAAGATAACATCAAGAGATGGACAGAAAAGAATCTATCAGAGTGCACCATCAAGACGAGAGAAGGAAGAATTTGGAGATCCATTGCAGCCGACCTTCGTTGCGGAGACGGCAGCTGATAATGATGATGATGATGATGATGATGATAGTGATGATGATGATGATGATGATGATGATGATGATGATGATGATGATGATGATGATGATGATGATGATGATGATGATGATGATGTCTTACGGAAAGGCTTCAAGTCTAAGTTCGGCGTTGGCATGTGATTTTTTGAAAGAAATGCAATTTTGCCTCGTTTTGGCGAGTCGTGTCCCGTTCAACGTAGCCGGTTATGTCAGGACGCATGTCCAAATATAGAATACCTTTAGGTCTGAGTAATTGATTGACATGTGATGATATGTTTTGTTGACACTAGTGATGAGGGAGATTCAGTCCGGGTTTCGTTGTATGGAAGGTCATATCGAAGTGTCAAGTGATTGTATCATATAACCCCGGTGAAATCAGCACATGTATTTATGGAGCACGTCGGCAATAAATCATCGATCGGAAAACGATGTGACTTTGTTACGAACTTGATAGTGCGAAGTCGGTGAAGTTTATAAGCAAGCATAATTTTTTACTGTTGAGATAACACCCCTCCACATAAACCAGAAGATACAAAGATTATGTTTGTAGCGGGAGGTTATTTAAAATTATTTATTATGTAAGAGTATGCCAGTAACGAGTTCTGACCTTACAAGTAATACCCCAGTCTTAGAAATAAGCACTGGTGTATTGTTATCATAAAAATAGTCAGACTGTGAAAACCCTGGCCCAGTTGGTAAGAAGTAGTACCAGGATTTAAGGTGTCTCCTCCCTGTGACTATCTTATGATTACTTATATTCTAGGGGATAAGTAAAATGTACATTCACTGAACCCACAAAATGGAAGAAGTGAATAAATCCTCAGGTACAGTTAAAACAGTTTAATAATTACACTAATATTCTATTACTGCTAGTTGGAACAGAGCATTGAAATATATAAATATATATAAAAATATTCACACAATTACTATTATTGTCTGTTTAGACTTCAAGATCTTAAATAATAAAGTTACTGAAATCACTGTTATTAGTCCTTTGAATTTAAGGATAACTGTCATCAGTTGACTGAGTTTCTGTATGGTTACTTATTGTTTTCAACTATTGGCTGTTTCACATGTATAGGTGGTCAGTGTCAAACAGGACACTTATCTTTCCAACTTGATACTGCTGAAACTGTCCTTTGCTGATATCAGACTTGGTAGGCCCAACAGTAGGGATGCCAATGACCAGTTGAAGTTCACTCTTTGGGGTCCTGCACTTTTGTGGGATTGCCTCGGATGAACGACACCGGCTTCTGATACTGGACAGTCTGGTTTGAGTTATTTCATGGAACCTGCAACATATCAGCCTTGGCTAGTATCTGGCTAGACTTGTAGCTGACTAGCACAGATGTCAGACCAGTCAGTCATCAGATGTCACCGTTATACAATCATAGTAAGTAAGTACATCATTTCAGTGATATAGCATTAATATTAACATTTCAATTAAGTGTAACTGACTAGCACATAAGTCAGACAAGTCAGTCATCAGGTGTCAAAGTTATACAGTCATAGCAAGTAACATCATTTCAATGATACAGAATTAATATTAACATATCCGTAATAAACATCATCTGGTTTACTCTGCTCCTATACACCATTTTCTGATCTATAACTTGATCCTTCTAAATCATATCAAGTACAAATTCAAATACTGATGCTATCTTAGCAACTACCCAAAATTAATACATAAAATAAATAAAGTGAGTGACCACGTGATCAGGTTGCTTTCTACTGAAACTGGCTGTAGAACACTCCAGTTTACCAGCTGTAAATGGGTACAAAGTTGTGCGCTCGAACTAGGGAAGGCAAAGGCAGCAAGGAAGGGGACTAGTCACCTTAACCTCGTAAACGGGGATCTTCCATGATGAAGTTTCTAACACTTCATTTCCCTATGACAATCTCTGCCATGGGACTGCCCTTATCTTCGTAAGCGATAAAGCAATATGATAAATATATCTTCATTCGGCTGTGGGGCTATTTGTGATTAATTTTTGTACAAGCAACAATCATCCACAATGCACATGTTTAGATCATACAATACATTATATCAATGACTATTATACAGGCATATTTTGTGAATTCTATATGAACCTGAAATAACAAATATTATACACGGTAGTTATCATAATTTCGCTTACCCTCAGACTTCAGACATCGACTGAAACTTTTGGCGATCCGCTCACACTTCAAATGGATTTTGCGTAGTGGCGATCTCTGCCGTCAGTCTGTCTCAACCTCTTTTGTTGTCTATCTCTCCAGTTTTACCGATACGCTTTAAATACGTATAGCGCGGACGTATCGGAGAGTACCGACGTCACAGCTAAACCTAGGCCTGAGAAATCCTTCCCGAACATTGATTTCAGCCGATCTGTGCGTCGACTGAAATTTTGCCTTTATCATTCTCGGCATATATAATATCCATATTGTTCCATCTTATCTAGTTTTATACAGCTGATAAAACTCTATCTTCCTATCCATGTAAATTCCCAAACTGTTATTTGTTGATTTTAATATTTAGAACAGAAGTGGGTTACACGCTTTTAGCGTAACTGTGGGCAGCCGAAATACGCATATATCTCCGTAAATGAGAACTTCCTACCGTTCCTTCTTATATGCAGTTATACACAATCCTTCCCTGTACTGAAATGTAAAATCCTTTTCATACGGATTCCCTTCTGCTTTTATTTATCGTTGGCGATTTCCTCTGTCTGATACACATTTCGCTGATACGCCGCCATTTTGAAAGCGGTCAATCGATCGTTGACAGGTTTATAAATCTAACTGAACCCGTTTGCAATGACTTGAAACCAATTTCGCGACAATGTTTACGATATCATTGTCCAGCGCCCCTTTACCTTGCTTCGACACAATGATTTTTGTCTTGCTTTTTCTACATGATGGGCTAACCAGCCCTTTTGCCAAACCATCATTAATTGCCATGTTTGACATACTTGGCACGTAACAATGTTACTATTCATTGTTATCTTTCTGGAGCCTGCTAACACACGGGCAGTGCATGTCTCCTTACACAAAAAATCCCTGCTTTCATCTGCCTAGTCTTCATACATCACGTGCCCCTGGGTCACCGAACTGTGGCAACGTTTGCACTTACTCGAGCTAACAGATTAAGAAAACGCACTAGTTTGCACTATCTGGGCGATGTAGAAATATGTTATGCATTAATACTGCAAGGGAGAACACTGTATAATGCGTTTTGACAAGGGTTTTCAAATTATGAACATGGGATCCGACAGAAAAAGAAACACTACTGAGGATTTATACAAATTTGTGCAAGTGATGAATTTTCTTCTTCTTCTTCTTCAAGTACCATGCCTAGTGGCGTAGACCAGCGGTGGCCAAACTACGGCCCGCCAACCAGTTTTGACCGGCCCGCCAACCTCTTATTGTTGATTGAAGCAACACTCTTCACAATAAAATAACACACAAATGTATGTTTGAAATAAATAATTACATGTCATATTACAAATTACAAAACAAATTAAAACAACAGATTCATTCATTATATTCTTTTTACAGTAATTTCAGTCCGAAGACTGGTATACATGTCTTGGCAGATGTGCAGTACAGTAGTTTGCCGTTGCTTTCTGTACGTAGTTCATTATATATGTAAACCTAAATATCATAACGTTATTTTTTAAGGATTTTATAGGTCTGGCCCTCGGGTGTTACCCTTTACCATAATCTGGCTCTCGGCCAACCTTAGCTTGGCCACCACTGGCGTAGACGATCATGTCTCTCCACAAGTTCTTTCTCCAGGATTATTTATCAATTCTGTTGTTGACCTCTTTCCATGCCATGCTGTCAAACTGTCCAGTATCTGCTCTATTTGTGTCTGTTTCCTTCAATCGTTCTTGTTGTTACGACATATTCCAGTTTTCGACTTCTTATAATATGTCCAAAGAAAGTGGATTTCTTCTGTCTAACATGAGAAATAATCTTCCTTTGTCTCTTTCTTTGTCTCTTCCTTTGTCTCTTTCAAATCATTCTCGTTACTTGTTTAGTTATTCATTGTATTTGTAATATTCTCCTGTAAAACCACAACTCTACGACCTTTAGGGCTTTTCCTACGTGTTTACTAATTGTTCATGACTCCTGTCCGTATGTTGGATTGGCTCTGTTTAACACAGAATGACTCTCAGATGACATTTAACCTGACTAAATTCCTTAGCAGAAAAATAGCGAAAAAAATACCCATTAATTAATAGGAAGCTATATCCAGAGATTTATAAATGGAGGTAATCGGATTATAAAAATATTCGGATTATAAGACGCAGCATCCCCTCCTCTCGCGTGAGACAAGGATTTTGTCACTTCCACTCCCTTGACACTTCTAGGGGGACCCAAAGAGGAGCCCCACTTGGGTCTTGATTCCCAAGTGTCAATCTACTTATGATTCCACCCGCGCTGGGATTTGAGACGCACTCCATTTTGATTGCATTTTCCAAATAGGTTATTTCCTACTTATTTTAGCCCTTCTGTCAAGTTGAGGTGTTTGTGAAAGAAAAAGTTTTGTATGTAAACGTAATGGTCAGAATTTCACAGCCCATTGTGATTGTTCCACAGCCAGCACGATGTCTTCTCTGCAGCTTTGCCACGTTTTTCAGCTCCAGTTATTTCAGTAGGTCATAACACCTACTATAGCTCGCTACTAGATCTTTTGCGTATACTTCTATAGCTATAACTTTGTATGTATGTGACACATTCCCAGCACATCAGTGCATTATGTTGTTGTTATTGTTGTTATTTTTTTGTTCTAATACATTATTTCACAACAAAGGACGTTCTAAGACCTTAGCAAGTTGAAAAAATCTATTAAAATAACATATTTTTTGGAAAACGTTGCAAGTGTTTTTTAAAAAAAGTATGCAACTCAGAAATGTCAAGTTCTTATAAACGCATGTTTCACAGCCAATATTATCATACTGAAGTGTGTCATGGATAATCAGTAAACCTGGAGGCCACAGAGATGTGGTGTCACACAAGAATATTAATAATACTATGACAGCTAAAATGTTTACTGAGGTTGCCGTTTCTTAATGAAGCCAGTGTACAAAAGTAACATATTACTAGCATCAGAAGGAAGCAATCCCCATTCTTTGAACGTGCTACGAAAAGAGGAACCCTGAAATAATTTAAAAACAAAAAGAAAGTGAAAGAAAAATAAATATACCAAACGACATAGAGAGAAGACACTGTACGATCCAATACCGTAGCATGAAAAGAATCAACAACATAATTCATTGACAGCCCTGTAGACAAGAAGTTGCGGAGAGACATGATTACTGTGACGTACGTCTAAGTATGACAAATGAATTTCCCTGACTCGATGGATGATAACAGAATATTGGCCTCTCATAACTTTAGAACCCCTGATCATCTGTTGTAACTGTAACCCGCATGCAGCATTTCCACGAGAATTTTACACGCTGGATCATTAATATGTAGCCTGCTATCTTCTGTGAACTTTGAGATCGCATGGCCTTTGATGGGAGATTAAAATCACGCCCACAACCATCTCTGAGAACGATTTATAGCAATCTTTTCCTTAACGCCGGCCCAAAAGAGGACGGGCCACAGACTCACTCCTGTTTCTAGAGCAATTAACAGCAGATCATTTTCTTACCTGGCTATCACCCCCGCCTGGTGGGAGTTGCCAAAGCTCTCAGAACAGTGGCACCATCAAAGACAGACAGATCTCAGAATTCAATCGCAGCGGTACACGATCTAAAGAATCAGGGAACTTTCAGCTCACGGAGTTAGCTTCTCGAGAAACTTTTCGCACCCTCATGCGAGCAAGCCTGAGACGGAAGAAAATCGGTAGACCGGGGAAAACGAAGGAATCGCAGCGGTTAACACAACGGCGAGGTACCTCGGATTCTGCTCAACTTCAAGAAAGGTGCGAAAACCTAACACGCCCTATTCAAGTTACATTCGAGAAGTATAAATAGAGAACTCCGAAAAACTGCATTTTATCGTTCGCTCTGACAGAATCCTAGTTTCACTAGCATAGTCGGATTACTGCTTGATTCCACCTACCTTCGTGACTATTGGAGTGTATTCTTTCTGCGCAGACGAACGATCATTCAACCTGCATCCCAGCAATTATTAATTATATACAGAGTTCTGCCAACTCAATTCGATAACTCCAGTTACATATGAACTTTTTTTAAAGCTAAACTTGTGGCGACCTGTAATGGGCCCCGCTCCTCTGAATTTAACTGAGAATAAAGCCACACAAGAAAACACTTCGAAAATACTAGTTCATATAGAGTCCTTAAAGAAAAACTGGAAGCAGAACATATTTTATTCACTGCCCTATTTGTGAAGAAAAAAACATCGATCTACCTGAACACTGTCTGTCACGTATATTCAGTGGATTTTACCCCCGCCCCCCCTCCCTCCGCCCCCCCCCCCCCCCGCCCCCCCACACCCCCCGCCACTCCCCCCCCCCCGAAGAAGAACTTACCTCAGTGTTTTTCTTAACTTGTGACATTACGGAAAAAGAAAAGTTATCTCCTCCAGCTGTGCCAATTTTAGGAACCACACCATACCTCACGCCTAGCCAAGTGCCTGTGCCAATTTTAGGAACTTTATCTAATAAACAAACAGTACCGTTAAACTTCAACGTCCAGCGATTTCGGGACACTGTGTTAACTTCAACAACCCGCTAATCTGGGGCTGTACACGGAAGAAAATACTTTTACCTAAGCCAAGGTTTAGTGCTGTTTTGTGATGTATTTCCTATGAAGTGCCAGAATTCACCTTTCGGTAAGTCTGCGTGTGTGTTTGTGGGGATGGCCAGCCCTAGTGTGTTTTTTTGAATGAAAGGAGATTTATCTTTTCTTTACCCTTTTAATTAGTTCGACCTAGTATTAAGGTGCATTATATTCCTTGTACGGGATCTCTCCTAGCGGGATTGGGTAACTGTGTTCATTCCCCCTCCCGTAAAATTTGTTGATTAAAGGGAGACAATTGAGAACCCTAGCTTTTCCTCTACACCCCCCCCCCCCCCCCCCCCCCCCTTACTGTAACCCCTTGCCTCAGAGTAATAAATTTACCAGTGGGTTAAATTGACTATCTCTGATCACCTCCCCTCCCCTTATCTTGTCTTTGGGACCGGGTCTTGTCTGTTAGTAAATATAAACGGGAAACGGTGGATGGGATATTTCTCCTCAAAAACCCCCTCTTCCCTTGTTATATTTGTATTCTGTAACCTTTGATTTTTGACTGTAAATGTACAATTATTTGTGACTCCTTCATGATAATAAAGGTATTAATCTTTATTTGTGTTGGTTGTCGGTTGGCCTAAAACTCCAAACATTTACATCTGTGTAGGCTGTATTCATGTACGTTGAGCGACAGAATCACCAAATCGGTGAGTGCGTCTGAGCGACTGGAACTGACAAACAAATGTTTGTTCAGAAGAGAGATAGGAATAGTCTGTGAGAAACAGATATTGTCGTAATAAGAGACTGTCCTCGCTCTTCCCAGCGCCTGTGAATCTACTACCTCACTCTCCTAAATCCTTATTCTCACAGAGCCTTCAATATCACTTTACACTCTAAAGGGACCAATATTCATCAGCACCCTCTCAGATAAAAATTACCACAATTATCAACACCAGCAAGAATAGTACGTGAAGATGAAGAGTGTATCAGAACGAGTCATCAGTTTTTATACAATTATTTTCACAACAATTCAGTTTAATTGTGATACTTATAATTTATACTCACGGCAAGCAGAAGAGAAAAGAACACGACGAAAGGCACACCAAGCAACAACAACAACAAAAACTGAGGACTATCAACCTAGGGTCGCATTCCCATAGTCAGTCAGTGTGTGCCCTATTGAAAGCCATTACCTACTTCTCATCTCATGCTCCTGCCACATAAAGTTTAACATCCTTCCCGGCAACTGCATGTAAGAGAAGTTAACACGTGTCGCATATAACCAAGCAAATGCCCACCGGCAACTGATGAGACAACGTCTATGAAAATGGACTGGGGTTTTTTTCGCCAAGGAAAGCAATCTGTGGCAGAACTCCTCCAGGCACTGATATCGAACCCATAAGGAACAACAGACCAAAGAAAAATCTTTGTTTAGCAAGAGTTAAGCTTTAAGCGTGTTTTTAAAAACATTTCTACCCCGAAACAGAACATTTTGATAAGTTACAGGCAATCTAATGACTTCAATGACTCATAAATTGTAATGACTGTTACATCATAATTATTTTCATGTTCGCTCACTATGGAGCAGAAAGCGCCCACGCAGTTGGCTTCGAGGGAGCCCGATTCAGCGTTGGTTCTTTGCTCCTAAGTAGCGAAACAAATTTATTCATTTATGCATTCAGTAATTTATAAATGCATTATTTTTTCACGTATTTATTTGATTTTATACTGCTTCTGCTCTGAATTGCAGTAAATAAATATTAGACAAACATAAAGGTATGTTTTCAGGCACTCTAGACAACTAGACAACAGAAAAACAACAGACGTGAGTGGCTTACCCATGACTCGAACCCAGGACCTTCTGTGCGACAACCCCGCCTAGCTATGCAAGCGAATCACACTATCCTCCCTGCCTTCTAGGCATCACCAAAAAAAGATGCTTCGATGACGGGTCATTAGTGCGACTCGCAACACATAACACCGGAAGTTTACCATGGGCAGTCCAGCCTATTAATGACCCAATCACTTCTGTGGTTTCCCTATTATACAGTATAGATCAGTCCACACAAGACAAAGACCTTAATACTGTGTCTAGTAAATGATAGAAGACTAAGAACAGTAAGTACAGGACAGAGTGTAGGTTTTTTGGTATTGTATAAACATTTATAACACATAAGGAAGGGAAACCCGAGGCCTGCAAACAGTAAATAAATATTAGACAAACATAAAGGTATGTTTTCAGGCACTCGTAAGAAATAAAGAAGTAGAAAACTAGACAACAGAAAAACAACAGACGTGAGTGGCTTACCCAGGACTCGAACCCAGGACCTTCCGTGCGACAACCCCGCCTAGCTATGCAAGCGAATCACACTATCCTCCCTGCCTTCTAGGCATCACCAAAAAATGATGCTTCGATGACATATTTAGCTGCTGAGCTAGAAAAACAAAGGAAAGCGAAACCAATTTTATTTGATTTGTTTTTAAGCTCTCATGTAGCTATTGGCGATTAGATTGCTCTCCCTTGCTGCAGATGCAAGCGGTAACAGTACCGTTGTATTTTGCTAACGTTATAATCTTCGATGCCATTTTTGTTTGTTTTATTTTACCACCTTCAATATTTTTAATTACCCGTAATATCTTCTTTCTACGCTTCATCAACAATTAAAAAAAGGACTCCTTTCAAGTGAAATTTTGAGAACCCCTGGGTTAGAATGCTGAAGGGAGGTAAATACCATTCCGCCCACGGGTGCTTATCTCCTTCGAATTCTCAGCCAAGCCAGAAAACAATTCCTTACCTAAGCCAGAATATCAAGTTCATACCACGTGATTACCTTCCAGCAGATGCAAACTCATTGTGTTTTCTTCCTTCCTTTCAGACAAATCTTGGTGTATCTCCCGCCCATTGTTCTCGTTTTCTCCTTGGAATGTTCATGCTGTGCCTTTAATAAACTATACTCAGAAGTACAGTGTATCTATTTTTTATGAATAAATTGCCTGGACCAACCGCGGTCACGTGTCCTACTTGTTAGCGCAGGGTTTCCACGGATCACTTGGGGGGTACATGAATGGATTCTAGGGAGCCAGTGTATATAACCTACATTTTAAAATGTAAAGTTTTTTATTACGCTTTTATGTAATCTTTTTTTTTTATCAAGATGTAATCCATAGCCTTCATCGTACAATCAAAGTAGTAACATAGCCTTCATCGTACAATCAAAGTAGTAACATAGCCTTCATCGTACAATCAAAGTAGTAACATAGCCTTCACCGGACAATCAAAGGCGTCTATAGCCTTCACCAGACAATCAAAGGCGTCTATAGCCTTCACCAGACAATGAAAGGGACCCATTGCCTTCACCGTACACTAAAAGGGGTCCATTGCCTTCACCGGACAATCAAAGACGTCCTTTGCCTTCATTGAACAATGAAAGGGATCCAACGCACAAAAAAGTTTGTAAAAACCCTGTGTTAGAACATCTGACTATTTGCCTGGAGAAAGGTTAAGAAAAAAGGAAGGAGAGCGGGAATGTATTCATTTCTCTTGACACTCTATATAGAGAATGTATCCGCCACTGTAGCTAGTCTTCTGGCAGGTAGCCTGCACGAAATCATTTATACGCTCTTGTAGCAATTTGATTGACATGATGATTGCCATCCCCATTCACAACCTTATACAGTCGCCTCTTCCGATACGCCTGAGGGAGCAGAAATTCTGTCCTTCTGCCTGCCCATTTATTAAACCTTGCAAAATAAGTTCATTCGTTCGATCTTTGACTCATCGGAGACCCCAGGTAAACTACACGCGACGGTAATGAATGAATACTTCTATGATGTGTACATCCAAAGTTATTAACGCTTCACGCTCCACAATGACGTTTATAGGCACCCCTTTATTCCTCATTTACATTCACAAAGCTCAGTCAGAAGTTGTCTTTGTGTGTAATTTACTCGAATTTCTAGACAATTACGCCTCACATCACTGTGACATATTATGATAATAGCTTTCGTATATCTATTTCATTATCTACACTTTTCTTTTACCTAGCTTTCACCTACGCATGTTTTGTTAACACAAAACCCTCCTACACTCAGAGATCTGTCTCTTTTTCTAATTTAGCACGCATATTTTATTGCTGTTCGCTATTTCCTTTGATGAAGGTTTACCAGCAGACCTATTAGCTAATGTCGAGCCGGTTACCTGTATTAAACGCCAGCGATGGAAAATCGTGGTAATAGGATCAGACAGAGGGAGACGTAACAGAGGAAGGTGGCGATAAGTTTAAACGTAATTTTTCGTTAGACATCGATCAGGGGAAATAATTTGAGTAGATAATTTTGAACCAAGGGCAGACAGTTTCTATTACCATCCCTTGAATCGTTCGTTTGAAAGGTAATTAAACACGGCAAATTGCAAGATCAAAGGACATTGATCGCTAGAATGGCCCATACGAGCAGAGACGTGTAAAATTTGCACTGATTAGCAAATTGCCGATGCCTGATCTAAGCGAGAGTGTAAGTTCTGGTTTCGGTTCTAGTGTGAAAAATGGCTTTGATTTCACGTATTCCCCAAGATCTGAGCGAAGGCGTTAAAAGTAACAAGGCTGAGCGAGGTTCTGGAAATTTAATATATATTCTCCAGCTTTTAAAATCCATTATTCAGTACTCCACAGATTTTAAAGACATCTAGCTTCGATTTCTAGAATCCCTTGTATTAGTGAAGTTTCTTAGTTTTTCGTTGGAGATAGTCTTAGAAGTTTGTGTGAAGGTAATTATATTTACTAGTATTTTTGAGTGATTTAAGTGTTAAAATCGTCAATTATATTTAACTAGGTTTTTTTCTGTGCAGTGTGATTTACTAGATAGGTCGATCATTTATATTTCTCTAGGTTTTACTGTGTTACAGTGGCTAGCAGAACAAATAATAATTTCTAGCTAAACTATGCCAGCTATAAAAGAAATTTAATTAATTGCTAGTAACCAGTCAGAGAATATTTTAACCGACTAGTAAATGCACTGTTCATTATGAGTATTGACGAAATATATAATTATTTCTAATTCATGATGATTAATTCTTTTAAATGACTAGAATTTATTTCACGGGAGTTTTTAAACGATAAGACAAGCTCTAAGCTTGTAGTTTATAATTTAAAGTTAAATAACCGAAGTGGATACATATTATATTTTACGCGGGTTAAGGATAGGATTGTGAATACTATATTATGGTTAAGTATTTGTATTTTTCTCCTTTACACAGTATTGGGTCAAACCCTAAACCTTACCAGCGGCTTCCATATAAATCTGAGAGTAACCATACAAAAGAACAATTTAATAAGTATCTGGGTTTCTTCAAGGTAAACCTGTCTGAGGTTGTGTTTACACCCAGAAAGAGACAGAATACCAACCCAAAGAACATTAAAAGTGACTTTGTAACTGGGCATATAGATCCAGATTTCTTTTCCAATTTCATTTACAGTCAGCCCGTTGCAGTGACTTAACAAACATTAACATTTCCCGACGTTTGACCATTTGTGGTGTGACAAGGAATTATTATACTGAGAGAAGTTACCGACCTGACATTTCCTATGTACTGGAAACCTCAAGCTATTGACACTGTGAGCGCTGTTAAATTTCTTACCTGGACAAATTAAATGTGACATAAACAGTAATCCTAAATAAAAATAACAAAGCGAACGCTCCCCGGAGAAGTGGACTGAAATCTGTCTTTGAGGAGCTGGGGTTCTCTTTGCCAAAAATAACACTGGATTTGCTGTGTGTGTGTGTCCTAAAGATTGTTCCAGAAGATACAACACAAGTATTAGGTAAGAAAGAATGCTCGTGGCCACGGTTGTCTGAGAAGAGCGGAAGGATGACTGAATAATTCTCATATATATATCTTGTAAAATCCATGTACTCACTTTGTGTATTTTATGCAAGTTTTGCTAATGCTGTCCCTTTCAGAATAGATTAACGTATGAAATCTGTTCTTTACTGTAGAGGGAAATCCTATATATATATATATATATATATATATATATATATATATATATATATATATATATATATATATATATATATATATATATATATATATATATATATAGAGAGAGAGAGAGAGAGAGAGAGAGAGAGAGAGAGAGAGAGAGAGAGAGAGAGAGAGAGAACGAACGAACGAACGAACGAACTTTATTTTCAAAGGGTTGAGAATTGGGCACGCAGGCCCGTCTAACATTCTGCCCTTCCTTTCGCTCACCTTTCATACCGTATCCTTTCAATAGCACATGTATTTTTAGCATTATTTAAGCATACAACATTATCGAGGTAAAATAATAACATACATTTGTAACATCCAGACATAATCAAATTTAAGGGGGAGGGGGGGATTATTAATTAAAATACATTAACAAAAATTAATACCTTAAAAAAAATATATAAAAAATTTTTTTTAAATTAAAAAAAAAACAAACAAAACAAACAAACACAATCTAAACCATTCATACAGTAAATTAGACATAATTTGAAACGTAATCAGATAATGGTGGCATATAATAAGAACTCGTGACATTTTGGAAATCTGCTGAATTAGCTGTGACTTCATGTGTTGTCAGCGCAAGCGGGAAATGTTCTCACAGGTGAGCAACTTTGAGTCCCAAGCAGATACTGCCACATGGAGTGAATTGTCGACGCCTCCACTACACGAGATCCAGTTTTATGACCTATGCTCCTTAGGGACATAAAGGGGATTGACTGATAGATGAGAATCGTACATATAGGCCCGTCTTGCATTTTGCCCTTCCTCTTACTCATCTTTATTGCTAGGTATCCAGACATTCTCCAACATACTTAAGGTATTAGTTTAACGGCGATGCAACATTATAAATAGTATAAAAGCATACATTTACAGTATCTGATTACAATTAAGAAGTAAGGTATATTAAAATGAAAAACTAGATCATCAGACCCTCCATACAGTATATTAGATAATAATAATTCGAAACATAATCCCTTAGGGCGGCATATAATCCGCACTCATAATGTATTTGAACAGCCTACGATTATATGAGTATGGACTGTGCATGTTTTTCAGGTCATGTGTGTTACGTGCAGTCTTTGATATCTTACAATATTATACATAGGTAATTTTTTAGTGCTTAAGGGAAAGTCATTATTGAGTTACTTCCCTTGAACTCCGCGGATAAATACATTTTACTGCGATTTATTCGTTGTTTGGGTAATAATAGATTGTTCTTGCTTCAGAATAGCTATGGCCTGAATTTATGTGTATTGTTTGTCTGAGTAGGACAAGTCTGTCTTATATCTGTATATCTTTACATATCTAAGTCGAACTATATGTTCTGTTGTCTCTAGAGAGGTCAAAGGCTATTCGGCGGATGTGTCGCTTGAGTGGTGTGATTTGGCTTCGTCCTGATAGGGACTGTGTGTGTTTTGCTATGTCGGCTTGATGCCTTGAAAAAAGTGATCTCAGTGGTTTTGGGGAAAGTGATAGTCGTCTAGACCTATCGTGTATGCTTTACCCCAGTGTTTATTCATCTTGCCAAGGAATGGCAGTTTCATATTCCCTCTACCAAGGTAATCAAAGATACTCTTATGAACTCTCGATCGAAGCCACCATTGTCGATAATTACGATTTGAATGTTTAAGAGAATATATTTGACTCGATGAAAAACGACTTCGATTCCTAGCAGCACTATATTCTGTAGAATGCAGTCTATTGTTCATGACCAAATCTACAGAGCAACGAAATGTTGTATGAATGACTAACTTTAGAACAGATTCATTATCTGTATTCAAACGTGAGTGACAGTTCACGAGTGGAGCCATCTTGGAACCAAAACATGTAGGACTTTCAAGAAGAGAAAAGGGATGCCCGTATTATCGCTTGATCAGTCCAGAGATCACTGCTACACATGAGAACCCATTGTTAGCGGTTCAATATTATTATATGGAAAAATATGTGCTGAACATTATGTTGAAGAATCGTTGCTAAACGAGATTAGGTTTAGAAGTCATCTGAAATATTGTTTACAAGCTGACGTGCTCAGTCAGTGACGTCAGATGATATATGTATGGGCGATACTGAGTGCTTGGCTATTGACAGTCCATTATACCATTATTCTACATGAGTGCCCATGTAACATTGCAAGACCATTTGTCCACTGTACTATGATGTATTATGGCAACCTGTGATTTGTCACTATCTGTGCTGTCGAGTGTGTACGTCCAATTAAACTTTAGAAAAGGTACACAGTCGTTGGTGTCGATGACTTCCGGTCATACATGAGTGTGAGAAGAGAACATTTGTCAACAACACGAACCCTTATCATCATTCGCACATTATACACTCCATCCATGTCTACACAACACTGCGTAGGTCAAGTTGACATTCCATACACTACAGTGGGGCAGGCAACACCATAGGGATCTTGTCAACTGATGATGATAGACGCCTGTCTTCCCGCCTAGGAGTGTTCTGGTGTACTTTATCAACATATATTATATCCAACTAAGTATCAACTTTATCAACTGGTGGACCAGCTTTCTGGGTTTGACCTCGCAGAAATTCAGAAGTCAACAGATTACCGATACCAGACCGTTTCCTGTGGCTGATACGACACACTTGCAGTATTGGTTTGCTCTTTGTCAACGCTTCGTCACGTGACCTGTCAAGTGAATGCAGTATGTAGGTCAGCGTTGTTGACATTTTTTACATTAGACATTATAGAGTTTCACAGAACAGTTGGATCAATTCTTGTCAGTGTTAACAGAAAGACAGTATTTGTGAACTAAGAAGTCCTGGTTTCATCGATGGATCTTCTTGTTTGCCATATATGAACTTTAATATTTAAGGCCAGAATGTTTAATTGAATAAAGTGGCAGTTTGTTTGTTTTCATGAAAAATAACTTTGCCATTACTGTAAGACTGAGCCTATTTTGCAACACATACTATCATACACATAATTTATATATATTTATGTTTACATGTTATTTGTTTGTATAGTATGTTAGTTTCTATGTCAGCGGGTTGTGTTTAAGGTTGGGCGGCGTCCTCACAACAGAGTATCCCACGTCATAGAGGGTCCGTTGTGGGCGTTTTCTATAGGTGCAATTTTCTTGATTGAAAATTTGCTGCGCCAACTGTTGCTTTTGTGTTAGCTGTGAAGTCTGTAATTATTGTTATTTTTGTAATATTTCTTTGTTCTTTAGTTTTGTTTTGATTTGTTTGTAATTTGTTGGTCTAACCTTTTCTATCTTTCAGTTCTATTCATAATTTATATTCAGATATTGTGACGTCATTTGTGTTGTTATTCTTTGCAGATTCAGTGATTATCTTCATTGATTTCCCTATTTGATTTATTTTGATTTCTGCAAACGTTCTTGTATTGTCAGTCCTATTTGTACTTTATGTATTCTGTTGGTTGACATATGTTTTATATGGGTATATTTCATAAGACACAATTGCCTGTGCACTGCACTTGGATTATGGTATAGACCAGTACCTGATTATTATTACTATTATACAAGACCTTATTAAAGGCTTGTGACCCACAGATATTGGGATAGTATACTGATTAATCAGGTCATTGAGAACTTGGGGTATTATTATTGATTCAGGTGATTAGTATTATTGTTAGGCATCATGTCTACTTTAGATTATTTCATTACACAAGGGAAAGCTCTTGATAAGACTGGTCAACAATTAGAACAATGGGCAGTTGCTCAATATGACAAAGCATTAGCTGCAGAAGAGAAAAGATTAGACAGTGAAGCTGAACAAAAAAGATTAGACAGGGAAGCTGAACAAAAAAAATTGGAAAGAGAAGCTGCGGCTGAACAAAAAAGATTAGACAGTGAAGCTGAACAAAAAAAATTGGAAAGAGAAGCTGCGGCTGAACAAAAAAGATTAGACAGGGAGGCTGAACAAAAAAGATTAGATGCTGAAGAGAAAAAAGCAATAAGAGAACATGAATTTGAGTTGGAGAAATTGAGATTGACAAGTATGAGTAATGTTAATCAGGCATCTAGTGGTAATGGTAAACCTTCTACTTACAAGGTTAAGGTTCCACCGTTCAATCAGTCCAGTGACGATATTACATTCTGGCTGGATAGATTTGAACGTTCTTGTCGTACACATAATGTGGATAAATCACAATACGCTAATCAATTATCAGAAAACTTGAAAGGTGAATCTTTGACTAGATTATGCCTTGTAGGAGAAGCAGATAAGGATAATTATGATGTCATTAGGGCGGCTTTGATAAAAAAATATCAGCTAAGTGAGGAAGGCTATCGCCTTTTATTTAAGACGATGGTACCTGAGACGGGGGTAGAATTCTCAGAATTCACTGCAAAGGCACGTCTCACAGTTGATCGTTGGATTGAGCTTTCCAAAACAGAAAAAACGTATGAAGGACTTATGGATTTGTTGCTCAGAGATAAGATTATGTCATGTGTGAACAAACCTTTCCTTGAATTTTATACATGAGCGTAAACCTAAATCTCTAAAAGAAATGGAAGAATATTGTTCCCAATATGTCACTGCACACCCCGACGTGACTTTTGGCAACACTAAGATTAAGGAGAGTATGCCAGTTGCTTCAGCAACACCATACAATCCCAATTATTCACACAGATTTCAGGGACCTCAAAACAGATTTGATAAAAAAGGTAACCATAATAGTTATCAAAACCAAGGTAACCAATCATTTCAGGGTTCTTCTTCAAAGAACTGGAGACGACCTGATAGCTCTCGACACAGGGGTGGTCATAATTATAGGAATTTCCGTAGAGGAAGTAATTATAGAAACTATCAGGGTTATCCGTCTTGGAGTCAACAAGATCATAATTACAGAGATACTCATTATAATGAATATGATAATGGTAACCAAGGGTACTATGACTCAAACCCAAATAGGGGTTACAATAGAGGTAACAATAACTACAGAGGTGATAATAACCGAGGTAGATCTCAATACAAAAGACATAAACCACATTTTCAGGCAAACTCTGCACAACAAGAGTCCCATGAAGCCTATAAACAGAGTAAAGATAATAATGATGCTAGTAATATGGCATGTGCCGCTTTTGATTTTGGGAGAGCATCTCAGTGCCCCCAATGCAAAACGTTATTTGAGCCAACCACAGTGTCTACTTTAAGCTGTGGCCATCCTCTTCCTGCTCTTCCAGCATCAGTCGCGCATGATGGAAGAGGGTATCTTGTCTTACATAAGGGTTTAGTGAATAACAATCCAGTCTCTGTGCTATTTGATTCTGGATGCACCACAATTGGTGTTAGGCAGTCACTCGTAGATCCTTCCCGTGCCACTGGACAAGTAGTCAAATGTGTAACATTTGGCGGCACATTAGAGAAATACTCTACCGCTATCATTAGGATTGCTACTCCTTTCTTTACAGGAGATGTACACGCATGTCTTCTTCCGAATCCGATCGCTGACCTCATCATCGGTCGCATTCATGGAGTCAAGGAATGCACTCCGCAACAAATTTCCACGTGGGAAAGGCAGAACATGCAGATTGCTAACGCTGTAGTCACTAGAGCTCAGGCTCTTAATGTGCCTCAAACTTCATCTACTGAAGATAATGAAGTGCATAACCAAGATAATCCCTTGGTAATTTCTCGTGACTCGTTTATAAAACAGCAAGAAGATGATCCCACTCTGAAGAAATTCTTCATTCTTGCAACTAAAGGTGATCCGAATAAGGACACAAGTCGTAAATCGTGGATTACAAAGAAGAATGGCGTACTTGTACGTATGGTTCAAGACTCCATTACGTCAAGTCATTCTCAAATCCTGGTTCCCAAGAATTTGAGAGTTAAAATTTTGCAGCACGCTCACGACTCTCAGTGTGCTGGACACATGGGTTTTTCCCGTACTAAGTCAAGAGTCCTTGCGGCTTTCTTTTGGCCATTGGTAAACAAGGACATACGGATTTATTGTCGATCTTGTAAAGTATGTCAGGAAGTTAAATCCAAAGGTCCACGGCATGCTGCACCCATTCAGGCGGCGGACATTCCTATTCGGCCGTTTCAAAAAATGGCCATAGACATTATTGGTCCATTTAAGATCAAGTCTGCCAGAGGACATCAGTTTATCTTGACGTGTGTTGATATGTGCACACGTTGGCCAGAGGCTATTCCTCTGAAGAGCATTACTACTGCTGATATTGCAGATGCTCTTTGGCTTATATTTTCTCGTCTGGGGTTCCCCGGAGAGATATTGTCAGACCATGGCACCCAACTAATATCAGATACCATGTCTCAAGTAATGTCTACCCTGCAGATAGATAGATCTTTAAGTAGTATCTACCATCCAATGTCTAATGGTATGGTCGAACGCCTTAATAGAACACTTAAAAACTTACTGGGGAAGATAACTGAGGATCATCCTCAAGACTGGGACAGAGTTTTACCTGCGGCCCTCTTCGCTTACAGAGAGGTACCCAATGAACATACGGGATTTTCTCCCTTTGAACTCGTCTTTGGCGCGCGTCCGCGTGGCCCTATGTCGTTGCTTCACGATCTCATAACATCTGACAATATTGACGATGACACAAAGTCATCCTACGAATATGTCATCGCGTTGAGACAAAAGATTATCGAAGCATGCAAATTAGCAACTTCTTCTTCTGAATCTGCGAAACAGAAGGCAAGGCAATTTGCCAATAAGAAGAGATGCTTACGACAACTTTGTCCTGGTGACAAAGCATTTGTATTACTACCTTGTAGGGAAAACAGATTACTTATTTCTTGGAAAGGTCCGTACGATATAATATCGAAAATTTCCGATGTCGACTATATTGTCGATATTGATGGGAAGCATAAAACCTTCCACATCAATATGCTTACTGAATTCCATGAACGTCCGGATTATTTGCAACCCATTTTCCAAGCAACGGACAATTCTCCAGTACCACATGGTCATTACTCATCACTGTCCGTGATACAGGATGAGGAAACAAGTTTTTCAGATGTAAATCTTCCTCTTCCAATGATCCCACTTCATTCCAGTGAATCATGGAAGAACGTTACTGTCTCTCCTGATTTGTCTCTAGGAGAACAGCGACAAGTTTCAACTATGTTGCAAACATTTCAGGATGTACTCACTGACATCCCTGGACAAACTAATGTCATTCAACATGACATTGTGCTAACTGACCATACTCCTATTAGGGTTAGACCTTATCCTATACCTATACATTTCCAAGCACAGGTCGAGAAAGAGTTGGATGTGATGATAGATTTGAAAATAATCGAACCATCCACCTCTGCGTATTCTTCGCCGATGGTTATTGTGCGTAAAAAAGACAATAACATACGTCTTTGCGTTGACTATCGAAAATTGAATCAAGTAACGAAGTTCGATGCCGAACCTATGCCTTTACTGGAAGAGCTACTTACTCGACTCTCCAAATCTCATTTTTTCACTAAACTTGATTTGTCTAAGGGATATTGGCAAGTTCCTTTATCTGAACGCGCCAAACCTCTCACGGCTTTTTCAACACCTAGAGGTTTGTTCCAATGGAATTTTATGCCTTTCGGTCTTATGAACGCACCAGCTACGTTCGTACGCATGATGCGCCGAATCCTATCTTATCGGTCAGATGTCATTGCATATCTAGACGACATCTGTCTTTTCAGCGATACTTGGGAAGATCACTATTCAGGGTTAGATGAATTGCTGTCTACTTTGCGTGAGCACAACCTGACAGCGAAACCCTCTAAAGCCTATATTGGTTTTAGCGAAATTTCTTTCCTAGGCCACCGAGTTGGTCATGGTTTCCTAAAGACAGAGGACCATAATACTAGTAAGATACTTAACATCTCAATCCCTAAGACTAAAAAACAGGTGAGAAGTCTGTTAGGTCTTATTCAATTTTATGGCAGATTCATTCAGAATCTATCCTCTATCATGGCACCTCTCTCAACACTTCTAAAGAAAGGTTCGCCTAATGTGGTCCACTGGTCTCAGGAATGCCAATGCTCTCTGGATAAGATTAAAACACTGTTTTCAACACCACCTATTTTAGTGCTACCCACTAAAGATAAGACATTCGTTCTTCGTAGTGACGCTTCATCCACTGGGATTGGAGCGGCACTAATGCAAGAGTACTCTGGAACTCTGCATCCTGTAATGTATATTTCCAGAAAACTTAATGCGGCAGAAAGGAATTATTCGGTTTTAGACCGTGAGCTATTAGCTATGGTTTGGTCGATCCTCAAACTACAGAGATTCCTTCTAGGCGCACATTTCATAGTAGAAACAGACCAAAAAGCTCTTACTGCTATACAGAGTAAGAATTTGAAGAGCTCGAGGTCTACTCGATATGCAATTGCTCTTCAACCTTTTCATTTCTCTGTGCGAGCTATTCGGGGATCAGATAATGTGATGGCAGACATTCTGTCAAGATGCCCACATGATTCCACATAACTATTAGGGCTTAGACTTCTTGATATGTCTAGTTCTATAGTAGTTCCTTTTCTATATCATGATAGATACACATTTGTAATTTAATAATATAATGATTGTATCACTACATAGCGGTTCATGTATGTTTATTCACCGCTGTGCTTTGATGATTTTTACTTCATAAATCATAAATTTAAGATATCTAATACGTAGTGATGATATGAATTTTTTAGGCATTGTGTAATTGCCAGAATTGTATTATACTTTGATGACACCTTCCTGGAAAAATATACTTGTAGAGAAATAATTTCTCTCAGTTTATGAGACACATTCTCACCAGTCGCTCCATAAGTCGACTTAGCCTCATATTAGGCGTTATAGGTATTCCTGATATTTTCATCTGCGCATTATTCATGCGTTGTGAGCCTATTGTACGTTGCTCCTAGATGTATTTCAAAAAAAAAAAAAATGTTCCATTTTTTTTTTTCCCGGGAGGTGTGGTAAGACTGTTACGTGCAGTCTTTGATATCTTACAATATTATACATAGGTAATTTTTTAGTGCTTAAGGGAAAGTCATTATTGAGTTACTTCCCTTGAACTCCGCGGATAAATACATTTTACTGCGATTTATTCGTTGTTTGGGTAATAATAGATTGTTCTTGCTTCAGAATAGCTATGGCCTGAATTTATGTGTATTGTTTGTCTGAGTAGGACAAGTCTGTCTTATATCTGTATATCTTTACATATCTAAGTCGAACTATATGTTCTGTTGTCTCTAGAGAGGTCAAAGGCTATTCGGCGGATGTGTCGCTTGAGTGGTGTGATTTGGCTTCGTCCTGATAGGGACTGTGTGTGTTTTGCTATGTCGGCTTGATGCCTTGAAAAAGTGATCTCAGTGGTTTTGGGGGAAAGTGATAGTCGTCTAGACCTATCGTGTATGCTTTACCCCAGTGTTTATTCATCTTGCCAAGGAATGGCAGTTTCATATTCCCTCTACCAAGGTAATCAAAGATACTCTTATGAACTCTCGATCGAAGCCACCATTGTCGATAATTACGATTTGAATGTTTAAGAGAATATATTTGACTCGATGAAAAAACGACTTCGATTCCTAGCAGCACTATATTCTGTAGAATGCAGTCTATTGTTCATGACCAAATCTACAGAGCAACGAAATGTTGTATGAATGACTAACTTTAGAACAGATTCATTATCTGTATTCAAACGTGAGTGACAGTTCACGAGTGGAGCCATCTTGGAACCAAAACATGTAGGACTTTCAAGAAGAGAAAAGGGATGCCCGTATTATCGCTTGATCAGTCCAGAGATCACTGCTACACATGAGAACCCATTGTTAGCGGTTCAATATTATTATATGGAAAAATATGTGCTGAACATTATGTTGAAGAATCGTTGCTAAACGAGATTAGGTTTAGAAGTCATCTGAAATATTGTTTATAAGCTGACGTGCTCAGTCAGTGACGTCAGATGATATATGTATGGGCGATACTGAGTGCTTGGCTATTGACAGTCCATTATACCATTATTCTACATGAGTGCCCATGTAACATTGCAAGACCATTTGTCCACTGTACTATGATGTATTATGGCAACCTGTGATTTGTCACTATCTGTGCTGTCGAGTGTGTACGTCCAATTAAACTTTAGAAAAGGTACACAGTCGTTGGTGTCGATGACTTCCGGTCATACATGAGTGTGAGAAGAGAACATTTGTCAACAACACGAACCCTTATCATCATTCGCACATTATACACTCCATCCATGTCTACACAACACTGCGTAGGTCAAGTTGACATTCCATACACTACAGTGGGGCAGGCAACACCATAGGGATCTTGTCAACTGATGATGATAGACGCCTGTCTTCCCGCCTAGGAGTGTTCTGGTGTACTTTATCAACATATATTATATCCAACTAAGTATCAACTTTATCAATGTGGAAGATTGTTCCAAAGATGAGCAGCTGAGTAAGCCAAGCTCTTCTTGTACAAATCTAGCCTCGGCTTGGGTACCTCTAACTGGTTTAAGCGCTGACTACGTTTTTCATTGAATTTTAAAAGTGGCCACAGATACGTTGGAGCATTCTGTGACAAGATTTTGTGAGCGAATTTAGCTTTGTTAAATAGGAAGCGCTTTCTAAGGGGTAATATTTTAAGATAGTTATATAGATCTATACAATGTGTTTGGTGTTTGTCAGCAACTAGGCGCACTGCACGTTTTTGAAGTGAATGAAGCCTTTTTGTGTTGGATATGGAACAACCATCCCAGATTGTGGAACAATAGTCAAGGTATGTTTGTATGTGAGATGTGTAGAACATTTTCCTTGCCCCCTCATCCAGGAAGTGTTTGATTTTGGCTAATTGGTAAACTTTTTGTGCCGTTAGCTTTGTGAGTGCACTTACATGTGAGTTCCAACTTAGGTGCTGGTCAACAGTTAGACCTAGAGTTTTATGTTCATTTACGTTTTCAATTAGTGATGTTCCAATGTAGAGCTGAAGTGTTGTTTTCTGCGGGTTTTGTAGTTTTTGTCTGGTTGATATTAACATACACTTCGTTTTACTAATATTTATTTGCATTCGATTCTCGTTGCTCCACTTAAAAATATTATGTGTGTCAGTTTGTAAAGATAGTTCTAGTGCAGTGCAACTTTTTTCACTAGTGTAAACAGTACAGTCATCGGCAAACAGGTCACAGGATGAATGTTTGATATGCAGAGGAAGATCATTAATGTATACGGCAAAGAGAAGAGGGCAGAGAATAGAGCCCTGGCGAACACCGATATCGACAACAGTTGGGTTGGACAAAGAATTATTGTAAGACACCACTTGTTGTCTGTCTGTCAGAAATGATTTAATTAACTTCACCAGCTTAAGATTTACTTTCATTGTTTCTAATTTTCTGATTAAAATAGTGTGATCTATCATATCGAATGCTTTTTTAAAGTCTACAAAGATTGTTCCACATAAATTATCGTTATTGATGTTTAGATGCCAGTTGTCTATCATTTTTGTTAAGGCTGTGTGACATGAATGTTTTGGTCTAAATCCCGACTGACTTTCAACTAGCAGGTCATTATTGACTAGGTGTTCTATTACTGTTTTGTGTATGTGTTTTTCCAGTGGTTTGGACAGCGACGATATAAGAGAAATGGGTCTATAGTTACCAAGGTTGTTATTATCTGATGAACCAGGTTTAACAAGAGGGTATACTTTAGCGATTTTAAAGGCAGATGGAAAGTAGCTTCTTGCGAGACATTGATTATATATGTATGTTAGTGTATCAGTAATAGCTGGTGCAGCATAACGCAGTATTCGATTACTGATTCCATCAAGTCCCGATGAGTTGTTATCTTTGAGATTAATATGATAGTTATAAACTTCGTTAACTGTTATAAAAGGAATGTCGCATGGAATGGTGTTAGTACACTTGTTCTCGCAGAACGTAGATAATTCGCTGAAGTCACAAGGGGAAGAAGGTATGGCGGATTTTATAATGTGGATGTCTGCCTGAAAATGATTGCTGAAGTCTGTACAAGTAAATGAAGTATTGGGATTTTGTGAGTCAGGCGAATTTCTTTTGTTCAACAAGGTATTGATTGACTTCCATATATTTCTACTGTTGCTTTTGCTTTGAACTAAATGACTAAAGTAGTTTTTCTTTTCTCTGCGAATTAAATATTGTACTTTGTTCCTTGCTGCCCGATATGTAATGATGTCCTTATTTTTGTGCGCTCGATCCCTCTGCCTCATAGCGGCAAGTACTTCTTGTGTGGTAAATGGAGATTTTATTTGTCTTTTTACGCGAATTTCTTTAGTAGGCGCATGCTTATTAAAAATACTATAAAATGTCCGTGTCCAATATGCAATGGCGTCATCAGGATCAGGAAGTTGGTAAACATCGGCGAAAGGCGCATTTCGCAAATCATTTAAAAATAATTCTTGGTTGAAATTTTTTAGACTTCTATATTCAATACTGATGTGTTTATTTTTAGAAGATTTGTACCCATTTTTTGCCCAAGTGCAACATATGGGATAGTGGTCACTCATAGCAATAGTAGGGATGGAACATTCTATAATGTTTTCTGGACATGTTACATAGATGTGATCGATCAGTGTGGATGATGTTTTTGTTACTCTGGTAGGTTTGTTGACTATTTATTTCATGTTATACGATGCTATGATGTTGGTCCATGTTTGATTTGGCTTATGCATATCAATATGGAAATCACCAAGAAGAATAATTTCATTGACTGTAGTGATAACTTTATTCATCATGTTCGTGAAATCTTCAAACCATGTTGTTCCTACACTGGGATTTCGATAAAGATATCCTATTACAATGGGTCTTTGCTTTTGTGGCTTTACCTCTAACCATATGCATTCTATAACTATGGTCTCTAAATCGTTTCTGCGGCGATAACTGAGAGAAGTGGAAATATAAACTGCTGTGTGTGTGAGAGAGAGAGAGAGAGAGAGAGAGAGAGAGAGAGAGAGAAAGAAATAGACTGAAATAGATAGATGGATGGATAGATGGATAGACAGATAGATAAATAGACATACAGACAGACAGACAGACAGACAGATAGATAGACAGACAGACAGACAGACAGACAGACAGACAGACAGACAGACAGACAGACAGACAGACAGACAGACAGACAGACAGACAGACAGACAGACAGACAGATAGATAGATAGATAGATAGATAGATAGATAGATAGATAGATAGATAGATAGATAGATAGATAGATAGATAGATAGATAGATAGATAGATAGATAGATAGATAGATAGATAGATAGATAGATAGATAGATAGACAGATTGAATAGAATAATCTATTTTTTTGTCACCGTCGATAAATAGATCAGTTTAAAAAAAAAGTTTGACATAGTAAATAAAATCTTACAAAGGCATTTTTTTTATTACTAAGAGCTTTTAATGTACATTTTATTAGAATTGTGCGACGTCCTTAAATATATAGATAAAAATAAAAGCGACTGCAAGTTAAAAAAGGTATGGTACTAGTATTATTAACTAGTAAGTAACCCGCCAAAACATAGAGAAAGAAGAAGAAAAAAAGGGGGGGGGGGAGGGAATAAATTGTGTTGTTCTTTAATTCTCCTGTAGTGATTTATCGGGAGGCACTGTTTACGATGCTATGGGGTAACGCGGCAAAAATGGCATGGAGAGAAGTAAAAAAATCCAATTTCGACCTTGGTACTTATTAAAACACACGAAACAAAATATTCAGAATAAAATGTACTGTTAGTCAATCTCTGAATTATCATTTAAGGGAGTGTCGATTTGAGCGACTAAATTGGCCGAGTTACTGTAAATGTGACGAACTATCTTCATTATTTCCTGCTAAATATAAATATAAGATAGTTATTCATGCTCACCCGAAATGGAAATGGGGAAAATTGAATAAATTGTGTCCAGAATCAAAGATCCGCCATTATTAAGGATGGAAACAAAACGCATTTCAGTTCCCTGCCCCCCCCCCCCCCCCTCCCCCCGCACACACAAAACGCGTCAAGAAAATAAATTGCAACTTCAGTTGGAAAGTTGTAACATAATAACTAGGGCTGGGATCTTTAAGGATTAATTAATTGATTAATCGGGTAAATTATTTAATCGATTAATTGATTAAACAAATTTAAATCGATTATTCCAATTTTAGCAATATTTATGCTTTTTCTAAAATGCGACATCATTTGCTATTTTAGAAGTTTGTGATATGGAATTAGGCAAGTATGGTCAATTATAATAAATTATTTGGTTGTAACTTTTCAGTATTTTCATTATATTTTCATAACGTTGTTGCCTTATGAGAAGTAAAATTTTTGAAAGTCCTAAGAGATCTAAAAAATTTTTATTTACGACTTTTTAATTTTTCAACTTGTTTGAAATGGATCAATCAATCTTCGATTAAAGAAATTCGATTAATCGATTAAGATTTTAAAAATTAATCCCAGCACTAATAATAACACAACTCTAGGAAGGTTAAGGCGGCCGGCGTGGTGCTGACCACATCACCCCTAGTGTGCCGATGGTCAAGAAAATACGGGCCTAATGTCCGTATTCCCAATATGTCTCAATAGGCGTGTAACGGGATCCTTTACCTTTACCTACCTAATAATGACGTCAAGCAGAGAGGATATGCGAATTATGTAATAAGAGAATGCTCCTGCAGTCAAGCTAAAAGTAACATGTTCTTGCAATTGTTATATTTATGTCAAAGGTAATATCAAATTATTCATCTAATTTACTTTTTGTCGTTTCGTAACACTGCAGCTGTGCCCTTGGAAGGCTGCGTCAAAGCCCCCGTGCTTTGGATGCGATTGTTTCTGTAGCAATTAGTCTTACAAGATGAAGTTGCCATCCTCATGCGTAACTTAATATTAGTAGTTACTTACTATACGCTTCAGAGATTAGTAGTTACTTACTATACGCTTCAGAGATTAGTAGGCGGATTATTTCTTTGTTTCATCAGATACATCCCGGGAAGTTACACGGGATGATTTCAAATTACATGTACGGATTAATAAATTCTAAAATTGTATACATCCCAGCTGTTCCCATGATGAACAAGCAGACCGGAATCCTCAACAAAGGATAAGAACGGCCAGAATGTCGATTCTGTGTGCGATGATTGTTGTTAAGGTGTTCTCATCCTGTCACCTAGTGTGTTGTTAATGTATGCTGCTGAGTAGCAAATATGTCTATGTTCATTCGCATGTAAGTGTTGACACTGCACCGGCTGTTTCTTTTATATATGTGTATGTATATATATATATATATATATATATATATATATATATATATATATATATATGTATATATATATATATATATATATATATATATACATATATATATATATATATATGTATATATATATATATATATATATATATATATATATATATATATATATATATATATATATATACATACACATATATATATATATATATATATACATATATATATAAATATATATATATATATATTATATATATATATATATATATATATATATATATATATATAATATATATATATATATATATATATATATATATATATATATATATATATATATATATATATATACAGAGTGTCCATAAAAGATTGTACCCTTTTCAATAAGTTTATTCTCGGCCCCCTGATGTGGTACTAGGATGCTTTCTATCACAAAAGTAAGATAATCTCTGCAAGTTTTTAAGCATACAGGTTGTCCATAAAAGAATGTACCTATTTCTTTTTTTTTTCACCTACTTGTCCAGTGTGTGGAGAGACATGTAACAATTACCGGTGTCGTGAAGTCGGATTCACAACACGTCATTTTTTACCCAAACAGTGCGTCATACTTTATGACAGTATATCCTTGACGAACCAATGGAATCGCATCTGCATGTAACGTGTTTACAAACGTACTGCTTAACAATGGTGAGTTCGGATCTGTGTAACCTTGGTTCAATCGAAGGTAAGCTACAGACTTAGGAGCGAAGTACAGCATGGCAGAGATCAAGAATTCTATAATAGGAATGTTCATGTGTGCAAAGATTTCCACGGGAAGTAATGTAGGAAGGAAGAAATCTCGAATGGACTGCATCGAGACATAAGGCAAGTCAAAAATTTTGTTGTTTAGGCTACGCCTAGGAACAGACAGTAGTATTATAGTAAAAGACTATTATCTAGATAGACAAAGAATAATTCTGGGTGTAATTTAAGCCTAAGATGAAGGAAATCGTTTCTGAAAACTGTCTCACCTCCCCTACATCTATAATAAAGGGATAGTGATAGAGAATATAGTGGTTAATCCAATATGTTTCAGGTTATATTCTATCAACCACACACACTTGAAAGAGTCAGCCACTACTGCTGGAACTTGTGGCACGAGAGCCCTTGTTGTCTATAGGGCCAGTTACCCAGTATCCACGGCCTTTTCCTTCTATGTCAGGAGGGAGTGTGACAGACTTCAATACACCAAGAAAAGTGGCCAAACAAGGCTACTGTTCAGAGTATCCTGATGACACCACTATATTAAAATCAAGATTCTTTTTTTTTTTTTTTTTTTTTTTTTTTTTTTCGTACGCCCGCTAATACTCGAGGCGAAATCTCAGGTTATTGTTAATGTCTAACCTGACATTGATTTTACGTGAGTATCCCTTTTCTTGTACAGAGACAGGTGTCCCTCGCCATTCAGGCAGATACTCGCCGATTTCGGAGGTACCCATTAGAGCTGGGTCGGCTCAGGAGCCGCCAATCCCTGGTCGACGACACTCCTTCAAATGTCATCGTCAGGTCTCGAGTTAATCCAGTCCAATTCCCGGTCGACGAAAAATCCTCAAATGCCGTCGCCCGGGTTTGATCCTGAATCACCCGGTCGCCAGAACGGTGTTGTAACCACTACGCTAGCGCGGCTCCCTATCAAGATTCTAATAAAGATACATTTTATGATGACTTTTGGTGGGCATAAGTATAGTCAGTGATAGCCTAAATCAAATGACAGTGAAATAACAGTGTTATAAAGATATATATTCTACAAACAGTTAGTTCAACCAAGAGCGAAGGACTTGCTACAACTTGGGTGACTTTTTGCTAATTTAGAACTATTTTCAGATGTTTATTTATTTAAATGATGTATTTAAAATTTGATTTTCTTGAAGAATTTCCAAACAGAAAAGAAAATCTGTAAAAATAAATTGCAAATATTTACCAGCAGACTTACTTAAATTCTTTAAGTTAAGTTACAGTTCTTGTTGGTAGATAGTTTAGTTAATACCCTTAGCAGAGTTAATAATAATAATCATAATAGTATTAACAGAGTAGGATCTGGAGAGGAGCAAGTAGGAACTTAGAGTAATATATTACCATCTTCTCTAGGAACTTATACAGCTTGATCCTACCTTTGGATATCTACACCCTTACTCTTTTCAGAGAAGGGGGTATTACTTGTAAGACCAGTCTCTTATCTGGCACTATCCTGGTATCACCTGATACAACTTTGTGTCCAGGATACTTATTGATTTCAATAACATCTACCCTCTCGTGACAACCGGGTGCAACTCAACTGCGAAAGTTTCTCTTGAAATACCCGCCGTGTGCATGCGCACTTTTTTTTTTATTGAGTCTTTGTAAGGTATGCGTAAAAACTTGCAGAGATTATCTCACTTTTGTGATAGAAAGCACCCTCGTACCACATCATGGGACCAAGAATAAATTTGTTGAAAAGGGTACAATCTTTTATGGACACCCTATATATATATATATATATATATATATATATATATATATATATTCCTGTTTCACTCTTTATCGGGCATGGAACCACCATTGCTGATGGTCCTCTTGAGGGAGCCTATGCCAAAGCACAAATTCTGGCAGCAGTGGTTTCTGTTGTAGCTTATTTACATGATGAGGTGGCCAGCGCCATGTACAACCTTACAACAGTCGCCTTTTGCGACTTGCCTGTGGGACCAGTAGTATTGTTCTGTCAATTATATATATATGCCCCCGTAAAGTTCCCCCGGGGGAGTAGGGGGGTTTCTCTGTGGAGACAAATAAAGAGTATTTCTACTTTTCACCCTATCGTGAGTATTCTACTTCAGCAACAGTAGTCACCAACATCATCTCCCTTGTTGCCTCCTGTGGAGCATGGGGGTCCCAAATACAGCTAGTCTCTAGAAAACTTACACGGAAGCATTCACGTTCTTTTGCAGTGATAGCATCTGTAGTAATGTGTTTACATAATGAAGTTCTAGTCTCATGCCAAGCCTCGTACTAGTCGCCTCTTACGACATGCATGAGGTAACAGTGGTCTTATTCCTTCTTTGCCTCTTTACAGACCCTCCCCCAGAAACGACTCGGTGCCAGATATATTATTGAAAAAAATGTTATTCTTTTTTTGCTGTGTTTTCTACTTGTCCGGTTATCAATTCTGTCTATTATAGTCTTCCACACACTTCGATATGGTCGTTCCTATTTCACACTTTTAATTTCATATACTGTAAATATATATATATTTCAAGAGATACAGAGAGGTACATATAATTAGTGTGTTTGTGTGTGGCTTGATGTTGCATGGTTATATAACATTTCAGAGCTTTCCAGAAGCCTACCACGCTGCCACGTGCACATTGTGGTGACGTAACCTCAGATCAAATAAATCTACATCACCCAGCTCCACACAGCTCCAGAATCGAGACTGTCTACTACTAAAATTTAAGCAAGAATTAGCAACGAACCCCACACCTTTATTACCAACACTTACTTTATTGATAGCAGACATTTTCCGTCTATCCTATCTAGTCGTCACGTGATCACGGGAAGACTTTAGCCGAAGTGAGAATATCCGATTTGGAATGTCCGTTCGAAAAAAAAAAAAATACTGTTATACGGCGTATTTGCTAATCAGAATATCTTCATCTAGATTAATATCAAAACGTGTGTCTGTCACGCCTCACTGATTTCTTCCTTTTGTCGGAAAAAAAACCTATCTGGATGCTCAACTGAAAAATTCATACGATAATTATTTTGCTTTTCCTTCAGCACGCCACAGCCTGCGTGCATAAATGATGACTATGTATGTTTTATACTCTCTGCTCAGCGTTAACACATGTGATATCTGAAACACTCCAATGCGTTAAACTCTGAACTCAGCCCAACAGATGTTATGAGTAATGCAAGACCAATCGTGCACTTTCTGTCCTTGAGCCAAGAATATAAAAGTGTCTCTCATAAAGTGGTACAAGCTCTGCTGTAATCAGTGGTTCTTAAGTTTAACGTAAAACAGTGTCTATCATTTATTCGTTAATTCATTACTTTTATGCTACCCCTGGAGCACAGACGTCCAACATATACATGCCACGTATCCCTAACCTGTGCTATCCATTTAAGATCTTTTCAACTCTTCTTTAAATCCTTCATCATTTTTCCTCGTCTTTCCTAATGGAGCATGGGGTCACCATTGTAGCTGGTCTTCCTTGCAGGAAGTCTACACCAAGCATTCACATGGTCTTGCTCCTGTGTTATCTTTAGCTATTTTTTTTAACATGATGGAGTTGCCAGCCTTATGCAAAATATCATGTTAGTCGCCATGCACGACTTGCTTGAGGGTGCATAGTCCTATTCTGACTTTGTCTCTTCAGAGACCCTGGGAAATACGCGGATAAACCCTTCATGGCTATGGCTAATTCCCTTTGTTAAGAGATTCTCTGGGTATATAGAATACACACATCAATCATACACCAGACCTCACGGTTTTTTTAAATATTTGGATATGCGCCCTAATATAACCAACGGACCTTGTGTCTAGGTTGAACGATACGAGCCTTGGCAAAAAGAAGCACAACAAAAAGAAAAAAACCATGGTTGTCTTGCACTGAGGGTTTGTGCACCGCGGAGCATCTCCATTGAAAGAATTGCATGTCATTAGAGGCTGAAGTATGAGTAGAGACGGAGAGTTTTAGGGTGGAACTTCAAAGTGTAAGGATGTGTCTTTCACCATATGTGTCTTCTGATATAAACTGACCGTTAGATGTCAGGACGAATGGACGGGTGCTCCAAAATGTACGTCTGCTGATGATAGAACACAGAGCCTTACAAAAGGATGCAATCTGATCATCAGAAAGGGTCTCCCCGTCGGACAAGTGTTTCTAGTGGTTAAGTATGACCTGCCATGAAGTGGCATAATTTTTGTCACGATACCTATGTCATGTAATAGTGTACATGGAGAACAATAGGATGACACCTTTCTCCAAACAATAGGACACATTTAGCTCGAGAAGTGAGCATTATGACTTAGCAAAGTTTTGGGCATTGTGACGTATAATGGAAATATAGCCTACAGTATCTGACAGTCTTTCGTGACCTCGTTGGCGTTCTATGATTCGCTAGAAAGCCATGCATTGACAGCCTGCGTTTACTCATTTTTAATCCACGCCTTATTTCTTTGAGACGTACACAAACGAAGTTGTTTACCAACTTCCGCGACCTGCCAGTCATAATAGGGAGCGAATCTGATTTGTTTACCTGAGTTTCTCACGCGAGCTGATCTGTCAATCATCGGATATCAGACAGATCGCGCGTGAATAACACCGGACCTTTTGAAGTAAGACGCTCGGGCAGAAATATTTTCCCGAGGACCCTTTGATGTTCGTACACTCAGGGTGGAGTTAGCGCTTTGATCTTCAGAAGCGGGGAAAATCTCTGAAGAAACCCGTTACACGGTTCCAAGTCTCTGATGTCGATTAGCAGCGGCCGACAGAGCGACCGTGAGGACCTTTATCTTGGGAACATAGGTTTCTGATTTCTCTGCTTTGCACAGTGGTGTGAAAATTAACATCCTCTAGAGATCATAATAGCATGATGATATATAAACTGTGGCTTCCCAAACCAGATATCAGTTGTCGCTCAGAATTTTTCGGATAGTCTAAACACGTAGTCTAAAACCATTGTGGAAGATGTGTTAATAGCATTTCGTGGAGATTTCATTCCGATTATCTGGTAATTGTAGCGGGAGGTTATTTAAAATTATTTATTTATGTAAGAGTATGCCAGTAAAGAGTTCTGACCTTACAAGTAATACCCCAGTCTTAGAAATAAGCACTGGTGTATTGTTATCATAAAAATAGTCAGAGTGTGAAAACCCTGGCCCAGTTGGTAAGAAGTAGTACCAGGATTTAAGGTGTCTCCTCCCTGTGACTATCTTATGATTACTTATATTCTAGGGGATAAGTAAAATGTACATTCACTGAACCCACAAAATGGAAGAAGTGAATAAATCCTCAGGTACAGTTAAAATAGTTTAATAATTACACTAATATTCTATTTCTACTAGTTGGAAAAGAGCATACACACACATATATATATATATATATATATATATATATTTATATATATATATAAATATATATATAAATATATATATATATATATATATATATATATATATATATATATATATATATATATATACATGTATATATATATATATATATATATGTATATATGTATATATATATGTATATATATATATATGTATATATATATATATATATATATATATATATATATATATATATATATATATATATATATATATATGGTGAAGTGGGATGTTATAAATATTTATAGGGGACTTAGTGTACTGACTGAGATCAGCTGTGAAGGTATCTATATCTATTAAGAGTAGTGTATTATAGATAACCTTACTTGCTACCACATATCTATATATCTCAGTCAGAATTATTCTGGAATAGTGTGATGACTACGTTATGTGTCTAGGGTATGTGTATATATCTTAAAAGAGTCACTGATAAATTTTCAAATAACAATATGTATTCATTACTGGCATGAATGAATATGTGTCCTGATTCAACTACAAGGGAACCAGGAATCACAATCAATTTAAATTACAAATTATATGTACAGAATTTACCAATATGAATATAGTAGTGACATATATTATTACAAATATCCTATGTGTGTCAGTTGTGTAGTAGTAAAATGAGGTAATACTGGTTTTGTTTTGTTCAAGCTCTGTTGGTATTTGTCATCATGACTTCAATAGTTTGTCTTTAGGGACTAGTATTGGAGATGTTCTCAGTTCCTGATATTAAGACAATTAAATTCCCCTCTGAATGTTATTTTTTACAAAGTTATTTCAAGATGAGGGGACATAATGTTGAGCTCAGCTGGCCAAATCTGCTTATCTTGAGTGATGGCGGCAGGAAAGGACTCCTCTGCTCGAATTCTCCTCTGGGCTCTGGAGACACCTCACTGATAGCTAAAAGGACCAAGGAGTATGCTGTCCGACACTGGATTCAGCAAAGCTCTGACCAGGTGCTGCTCAGTACCATCAAGACCACGGTCCCTGAAAACAAGAAGGATGTACCTTCTACTTCATAACTAATTTATACTCTAGTTTACACTGATCACAATACAACACAAACATTGAGTTCAGAGCGTTAGGCCAACTGTCAGCTTCATCTGAAATACTTTATACCAGTATTTACCTCCTTAATGGTTACCACGCCTCTGCACTTCCAGCATTATTTCTGTCTAATCAATCATCCAGGTGTCAGTGTACTATTTGGCCATTCCATGCCGTTTTACTTCCCTCCGACACCCTCTGTTCAGGCTGGAGCATTATAGGCTTTATCTCCTGTTTGCCACTGAACTACACATATATATATACAGGCATAAATTAACAATTTACATTCAATTTTCATTAAAAGATACTGAATGGTTCAAGCTTACCACAATTTCATGGAAATAAACACAGATACGTTGATTAGCAATGAATTCTGGCACATTTACTGGCACAAATTCCCATCTGCTTATGTTCCAGGCTTTTATTTTAGCAAAAATGTGAGCTGGCTTCAACGCACTGTCGCTTTATCAAGCTTATTTAAACAAGTGGTTTCGAACTAACGCTCCTAAGTGATTATATCAGCGAGTCTAGCCAATGAGGCCCCGTTTCGACAAGTGTTTGAAAAAATGTTACCTTTCTACGTCTCCCTAACAACCAAGATAGTATTTATAGCCCGACCAATCGTGGTTAGTCTTTCATTTGTTGCGCTCCAATCAATTTGGAGTTTACATGGTAGGCTAATTCTGTAACGTAAGATTTTTTTTTCAAACACGTTATAAAAAAAATTTTATGAGCAGAAATGATTCCATGCTGTCAGGCATCCCCACTATTTTATTTTGGTTATAACTTGTTAATTCCTAGACTATTTGCATAACGTTGTACATATTCTTTGTCAGCAAACCCTAAGGAACCCAAATATCCAAATTTAAAAGCGCTAAGTGGCTGCGTTCAAAATATGTATTTTATCACTGTCCGTCTGAAAAAAAATTAGTGCATGTAGTCTTACACGCGTGATGGCAGCATTTGTGTATCGTGCGACGCGTGTTGCATGCGTTCCTGATTTTCAGCCCTCCCTCTCTCTTTATCCTTTTGTCCATCTGTTCGTTCGTTTTGGTAACATAGTGTAGAAAAAGACATGAATGGAATTTAAAATTTAGGTCAACTTGCATATTTCAAGGTTTTTCTTAGAAAGGCAGCACATTTTATCGTGTGTTTGGGAAACGCGTGTATGTTGCAGAAGGCCTTTAATATCAACGTGAAACGTTACAATTTGCATACGCAGTAGAAAACAAGGGGATTTCGAGTACAGTCATTGTGACAGCACTGTTCTTTACCATTCTTCTTCCTTTATTTATTATATGTATTTATTAGGCTTTATATTTACTTGATAATTTATATATGTGGATTAGAATATTCCACGACACCTCCCCTCTTAAAACAGACATTATATGTCAGTCCTTTATTCTATATTCACATAGAGAAATTTATTATTATTTCTGGGGTTTACGGTGATTCTCATCACACGGATGGCGGCTTAAAAAATCCGCTCCCAAATTGGTTTTTCCAGATATATACTCAATGCTAAAATTATATGGAGCCAGAAGTAAAGACCATCGGAGTAACCTAGAGTTCTCATGCCTAGCCTGTGCTAGAAACGATAACGGTTTGTGGTCTGTTTGCAACTTAAATGCCTTCCCATATAGATAAATATTGAATTTCTTTATCGCCCATATTACTGCAAGACATTCTTTTTCGCTAGTTGAGTAGTTGATTTCAGCTTTATTCAACTTTCTGCTAGCATATGCCACTGGGCTTAATTCCCCATCCAATGCATCAGATCTCTGTAGTAGAGTTGCACCTAACCCAATATTACTTGCATCCGTCCTTACTATGAATTCTTGACTTAAGTCAGGTAATTTTAAAATGGGTTTACTTGTGAGCTTTTCCTTCAATTCTTGGTAAGTCATTTCACATTGTGGTGTCCATGTAATGCGATCTGGATGTCCTTTACGTGTCAATTCAGTTAACGGTGCACATATGGAATTAAAGTTTTTGATATACTTCTGGTAGAAACCACATAATGAGACAAAGGATCTCACGTCCTTCTTGGTTTGTGGTCTCGGGGCTTTCTGTAGTTTCTCTAAATTCTTTGGGTCAGGGGTCATGTTTCCCTGATAAACTGTGTGTCCCAAAAATTCCAATTCTTTACATCCAACGCAACATTTGGTTGGTCGGGCTGTTAAATTTGCCTCCCTAAGTCGATCAAACAGCATGTTCAGAGAGTCAATGTGTTCCTCAAATGTTTCTGTTGCTATAAGGATATCATCCATAAAATTTGTTATACAGGGATTATTCAGAGGATCCAATAATTTTCTCATCATTCTAGAGAAGACACTAGGCGCATTCTTCAATCCAAATGGCAATCTATTAAACTCATAGTGTCCTTCTGAGGTACTAAAAGCTAGGTATGGTCTAACCTCAGGCTTTACTGGAATCTGATAGTATCCTTTACTCAGATCCACTTTTGAGAAATATTTAGCTTTATTTAGTCTGGCAAACAGCTGATTTGTATCCGGCAATGGATCCACCTGTCCTTCTGTAATAGCATTCAGTCTCCTGTAATCTATACAGAGTCTATGTTCTCCAGAGGGCTTCCTTAAGAGTACAACACCGGAACTATACGAAGATTCACTGTGCGAAATAATTCCTTCCTTCAACAGATAGTCTATCTCTTCCTTCAAAGCTTTCTCCTTAGCAAACGGAATCGAATATGGTTTCATACAGACAGGTGTGGAGTCTATTAGTTTCATATCATATTCCAATAGGTTTGTATGCCCTGGTCGGTCTGTTAACACCTCTGCATGATTATTTAGAACCTGTTGCACTCTCTCTTTCTGAGTTTTCGTTAAATGTGTACTGATTTTCACCTGTGCTGCTGTCTCACAGGGGTGTAATGGATATTCAAATGATGAAAGTGGTTCCTTTTTCATCTCCATGGCGATGGACAAGGTCAACAAGTGTGTCTCTTCCTGATGTTCTCTTTCCAAATATTTCTTCAGGAGATTCACATGATAGATTTTTTCTTTCCCCTTCTTATCTATCTTATAATTTGTTCTAGATACCTTCTCTAAAACTGTATATGGACCCTGCCATCCAATTTGTAACTTATTCTGACTCCCGGGCAAAAGAAGCAGTACTTTCTCTCCCACAGCCAAATTTCTGTCTTTCGCCTTCCTGTTATAATAGGCAGCATGTTTCTTCCTGGCTTGTTTCAAATTTTCATTGGCAAGTTTCCAGCCAGTTTTTAACCGAGTGGTCAGCTCATTCACATATTGGTATGAAGATGTAATGTTTTCCTCTGCCTTTTCATCAGTCCACGTTCTTAACATAGCTTCGAGTGGACCTTTTATTGGCCTTCCAAACAATAATGTTGCCGGGGCCATACCGGTTGAACTATGGGGTACCTCCCGATAAGCAAAGAGGGCGGCGTGCAGGTACTGGTCCCATGTATCTGGTTTTTCGTGTGCCAACTTTCTCAGGATCGACATCAATGTGCCGTTAAATCTTTCCACTTGGCCGTTCCCTTGGGGATGATACACACTACAATGGAAGTGTTTGGCCTGGAAGATCCTGAAAACTTCTTCAGTTAGTTTCCCCTTGAACTGAGAGCCATTATCAGTCAAGATTTGGTTGGGAAAGCCTAACCTTGTGAAAATTGTGAGCAATGCCTCTGCCACATGTTTTGAATCAATCGATGACAGGGCTACTGCCTCTCCCCACATAGAACAAGTGTCCACTAGAGTCAGAATGTAGCTGTTCCTTCTCTTGGTTCGGGTGAGAGGTCCCACAAGATCCACGGCAACTCTCTCAAAGGGTGTTCCCACTATGGGCATTTCCCCCAGAGTTGCTGGTGCAGTCCAATGTTTAGGTGCTACTCGTTGGCATTCTGGACAGGATTTTACATATCGTTTGATATCTTCAGTTATTCCTGGCCAGAAATAGTGACAAGCTATTCGCTGTCCTGTTGCGCTGATTCCCATATGACCACTGAAGGGAATCGCATGCCCTAGTTCCAACACTTTAGTCCTATATGAAGTGGGAAGGACCAGCTGTCCGTGACCATTGGATTCAGATCCAGCCTTCCTATATATCAGTTTGTTCTTCATATAAAACTCTCCCTTGCCTGGAGGTGTATGAGATTTGGGCAACTTCTTGAAACATGGCTTGAGTGTTTTGTCCTCAGCCTGTGCCTTCCTCATCTCATCTGGGTGAGTATTTATGGGATTATCCCCTCCTTCTTTGACTGTGATCTGGTCTGCACTGTTGCCAATATCACAGGTCTCTTGGGATTCCCCAAGAAGACATATCTACACCCCAATATTAGAGGGTAGATTGGCTCATTTATCACTGCTGCTTTTATGATTCCTTCCACATATCGCGTTTTCACTTTTATTCGGGCGACGGGAAGTGTCATGGTAGCTACATCCTTGGTTGCAGTTTGAATCTCCACTGTTTCCGTGGTGTATTGATCGGCCTGCACCAGGTGAGAACTCACAACGGAATCGTAATCTAAACCGGTATCATATAAACATCTTATAGTGACACCATTACAGATGACATCTTCACACACTGGGGGGTGGTATGGTTCCTGTAATTCTTCAGGTTTGCCCTTCTTTTCCTTTTTCCCCGATGTCATAGCAGCAAAATGAGGAGGTTTCCTTCTACAATGGTCAGTGTCATGATTGTTCATCTTACAATTTTTACACCACCTTTTTCCTTGGTTGAAAGATTTTCTTTCATCATATTTCCTTTCATCGAATTGTGGGAATTTATTTTTATTGTCATACCGTGGCCTATCAAATTGGTGCTTACCTTTATTTTGATCCTTAGGATCAAATTTATTAAAGTTCTGTGGTGCCCTAAAGTTATCCACTTGTTTCTTTTTATTACCTGTTACCTCTGCTTGAGCTGCTTGATACCTTTCAGCAACATTTAGCAACTCATCCAGCCTCTCTGCACCTTGTTCCATGAGAAACTTTCTCAGGTCTGGAGCCATGGACTCTCTTAATTGCTCTATAAGGACCATTTCCTTAAGATCTTGGGTTTTCCCCAGAGAAGTCCATTTCTCCAAGTATGTCTCTATTCGTGCAGAGAACTGGTGATAGGTTTCACCTGACAGTAGTTTAGCATTCCTAAATTTTTTCCTATAAAATTCTGCATTCTTTTCATACCTTAACAAAAGAGCCTGCTTTAGCATGTCATAATTTTCCTGATCACCTCTGCTCATTTTTGCAAAAACTTCATAAGCTGCCCCACGAAGTCCCTGAGATAACTTTAAGCTCCACCTTTCTCTCTCTAACCCATACGTGGTAGCTAATAGTTCATATCTATTTATATAGCTCTCAATATCATCGTCTTTCTCAACAAAATGATCTAAATGAAAGTTCATAGCTGAGGTTGAGGCTCCCTGAGTAACCGTAGCATCAGAGGCAAAGGGACTGGCACCATTTTCAGGAGCATGGCCTTGAAACTCAAACTCCCTTAGTCGTAATTCATGTTCCCTTTGTAATCTTTTCTCCTCCTTTTCTGCTTCCCTCTCTGCAGCTAATCTCTTCTCTTCCCTTTCTGCAGCTAATTTCTTCTCTTCCCTTTCTGCAGCTAATTTCTTCTCTTCCCTTTCTGCAGCTAATTTCTTCTCTTCCCTTTCTGCAGCTAATTTCTTCTCTTCTCTTTCTGCAGCCTGTCTTCTTTCCTCGGCTTCTCTTTCTGCAGCTAATCTTTTGTCTTCTCTTTCTGCTTCCAATTTCTTAGCCTCTTTGTCAGCCTCAATCTGCAACCTCTTAGTCTCAGCCTCAGCTTCAAACTGTAACTTCTTAATTTCCCTTTCAGCCTCTAACCTTCTTTCGGCTTCTTTTTCTAATCTTCTTTCTTCGCGTTCAATAAATTTGTCACATTCCGTCGTGACATAGGCAACCATAACTTGCCCATCTAATCCTAACTCTTTTGCAGTCTGAACAGCAGCAGATCGAAACTTGGCCAGGTCCGCCATTGTCTATCAGGTAAATTTCTACAATGTCTAACCAACAATTTAATCTCTAAATATATATAATGGACAACACAGGCACCGTGAGCTCAACCTTATTTAATTCCACCCAAGGATACCTTTTAATTCTTATATTCCCTGAAGTGAATTACCCCCAATATTTTTTATAGGGAAAGATTCAAAATCCCAAGAGCGAGACCCCAATATATGTGGTGAAGTGGGATGTTATAAATATTTATAGGGGACTTAGTGTACTGACTGAGATCAGCTGTGAAGGTATCTATATCTATTAAAAGTAGTGTATTATAGATAACCTTACTTGCTACCACATATCTATATATCTCAGTCAGAATTATTCTGGAATAGTGTGATGACTACGTTATGTGTCTAGGGTATGTGTATGATGAAGTGTAAGTCACAACAACAGACAGATAAACAATTTAATTTATTCCACTACACTTGACAACACTGTGACACTCACATACATATAACACTCTACAAGGATATCTTAAAAGAGTCACTGATAACTTTTCAAATAACAATATGTATTCATTACTGGCATGAATGAATATGTGTCCTGATTCAACTACAAGGGAACCAGGAATCACAATCAATTTAAATTACAAATTATATGTACAGAATTTACCAATATGAATATAGTAGTGACATATATTATTACAAATATCCTATGTGTGTCAGTTGTGTAGTAGTAAAATGAGGTAATACTGGTTTTGTTTTGTTCAAGCTCTGTTGGTATTTGTCATCATGACTTCAATAGTTTGTCTTTAGGGACTAGTATTGGAGATGTTCTCAGTTCCTGATATTAAGACAATTAAATTCCCCTCTGAATGTTATTTTTACAAAGTTATTTCAAGATGAGGGGACATAATGTTGAGCTCAGCTGGCCAAATCTGCTTATCTTGAGTGATGGCGGCAGGAAAGGACTCCTCTGCTCGAATTCTCCCCTGGGCTCTGGAGACACCTCACTGATAGCTAAAAAGACCAAGGAGTATGCTGTCCGACTCTGGATTCAGCAAAGCTCTGACCAGGTGCTGCTCAGTACCATCAAGACCACGGTCCCTGAAAACAAGAAGGATGTACCTTCTACTTCATAACTAATTTATATTCTCTTTTACACTGATCACAATACAACACAAACATTGAGTTCAGAGCGTTAGGCCAACTGTCAGCTTCATCTGAAATACTTTATACCAGTATTTACCTCCTTAATGGTTACCACGCCTCTGCACTTCCAGCATTATTTCTGTCTAATCAATCATCCAGGTGTCAGTGTACTATTTGGCCATTCCATGCCGTTTTACTTCCCTCCGACACCCTCTGTTCAGGCTGGAGCATTATAGGCTTTATCTCCTGTTTGCCACTGAACTACACATATATATATACAGGCATAAATTAACAATTTACATTCAATTTTCATTAAAAGATACTGAATGGTTCAAGCTTACCACAATTTCATGGAAATAAACACAGATACGTTGATTAGCAATGAATTCTGGCACATTTACTGGCACAAATTCCCATCTGCTTATGTTCCAGGCTTTTATTTTAGCAAAAATGTGAGCTGGCTTCAACGCACTGTCGCTTTATCAAGCTTATTTAAACAAGTGGTTTCGAACTAACGCTCCTAAGTGATTATATCAGCGAGTCTAGCCAATGAGGCCCCGTTTCGACAAGTGTTTGAAAAAATGTTACCTTTCTACGTCTCCCTAACAACCAAGATAGTATTTATAGCCCGACCAATCGTGGTTAGTCTTTCATTTGTTGCGCTCCAATCAATTTGGAGTTTACATGGTAGGCTATTTCTGTAACGTAAGATTTTTTTCAAACACGTTATAAAAAAATTTTATGAGCAGAAATGATTCCATGCTGTCAGGCATCCCCACTATTTTATTTTGGTTATAACTTGTTAATTCCTAGACTATTTGCATAACGTTGTACATATTCTTTGTCAGCAAACCCTAAGGAACCCAAATATCCAAATTTAAAAGCGCTAAGTGGCTGCGTTCAAAATATGTATTTTATCACTGTCCGTCTGAAAAAAAGTTAGTGCATGTAGTCTTACACGCGTGATGGCAGCATTTGTGTATCGTGCGACGCGTGTTGCATGCGTTCCTGATTTTCAGCCCTCCCTCTCTCTTTATCCTTTTGTCCATCTGTTCGTTCGTTTTGGTAACATAGTGTAGAAAAAGACATGAATGGAATTTAAAATTTAGGTCAACTTGCATATTTCAAGGTTTTTCTTAGAAAGGCAGCACATTTTATCGTGTGTTTGGGAAACGCGTGTATGTTGCAGAAGGCCTTTAATATCAACGTGAAACGTTACAATTTGCATACGCAGTAGAAAACAAGGGTATTTCGAGTACAGTCATTGTGACAGCACTGTTCTTTACCATTCTTCTTCCTTTATTTATTATATGTATTTATTAGGCTTTATATTTACTTGATAATTTATATATGTGGATTAGAATATTCCACGACACCTCCCCTCTTAAAACAGACATTATATGTCAGTCCTTTATTCTATATACACATAGAGAAATTTATTATTATTTCTGGGGTTTACGGTGATTCTCATCACACGGATGGCGGCTTAAAAAATCCGCTCCCAAATTGGTTTTTCCAGATATATACTCAATGCTAAAATTATATGGAGCCAGAAAGTAAAGACCATCGGAGTACTAGAGTTCTCATGCCTAGCCTGTGCTAGAAACGATAAACGGTTTGTGGTCTGTTTGCAACTTAAATGCCTTCCCATATAGATAAATATTGAATTTCTTTATCGCCCATATTACTGCAAGACATTCTTTTTCGCTAGTTGAGTAGTTGATTTCAGCTTTATTCAACTTTCTGCTAGCATATGCCACTGGGCTTAATTCCCCATCCAATGCATCAGATCTCTGTAGTAGAGTTGCACCTAACCCAATATTACTTGCATCCGTCCTTACTATGAATTCTTGACTTAAGTCAGGTAATTTTAAAATGGGTTTACTTGTGAGCTTTTCCTTCAATTCTTGGTAAGTCATTTCACATTGTGGTGTCCATGTAATGCGATCTGGATGTCCTTTACGTGTCAATTCAGTTAACGGTGCACATATGGAATTAAAGTTTTTGATATACTTCTGGTAGAAACCACATAATGAGACAAAGGATCTCACGTCCTTCTTGGTTTGTGGTCTCGGGGCTTTCTGTAGTTTCTCTAAATTCTTTGGGTCAGGGGTCATGTTTCCCTGATAAACTGTGTGTCCCAAAAATTCCAATTCTTTACATCCAACGCAACATTTGGTTGGTCGGGCTGTTAAATTTGCCTCCCTAAGTCGATCAAACAGCATGTTCAGAGAGTCAATGTGTTCCTCAAAGGTTTCTGTTGCTATAAGGATATCATCCATAAAATTTGTTATACAGGGATTATTCAGAGGATCCAATAATTTTCTCATCATTCTAGAGAAGACACTAGGCGCATTCTTCAATCCAAATGGCAATCTATTAAACTCACAGTGTCCTTCTGAGGTACTAAAAGCTAGGTATGGTCTAACCTCAGGCTTTACTGGAATCTGATAGTATCCTTTACTCAGATCCACTTTTGAGAAATATTTAGCTTTATTTAGTCTGGCAAACAGCTGATTTGTATTCGGCAATGGATCCACCTGTCCTTCTGTAATAGCATTCAGTCTCCTGTAATCTATACAGAGTCTATGTTCTCCAGAGGGCTTCCTTAAGAGTACAACACCGGAACTATACGAAGATTCACTGTGCGAAATAATTCCTTCCTTCAACAGATAGTCTATCTCTTCCTTCAAAGCTTTCTCCTTAGCAAACGGAATCGAATATGGTTTCATACAGACAGGTGTGGAGTCTATTAGTTTCATATCATATTCCAATAGGTTTGTATGCCCTGGTCGGTCTGTTAACACCTCTGCATGATTATTTAGAACCTGTTGCACTCTCTCTTTCTGAGTTTTCGTTAAATGTGTACTGATTTTCACCTGTGCTGCTGTCTCACAGGGGTGTAATGGATATTCAAATGATGAAAGTGGTTCCTTTTTCATCTCCATGGCGATGGACAAGGTCAACAAGTGTGTGTCTCTTCCTGATGTTCTCTTTCCAAATATTTCTTCAGGAGATTCACATGATAGATTTTTTCTTTCCCCTTCTTATCTATCTTATAATTTGTTCTAGATACCTTCTCTAAAACTGTATATGGACCCTGCCATCCAATTTGTAACTTATTCTGACTCCCGGGCAAAAGAAGCAGTACTTTCTCTCCCACAGCCAAATTTCTGTCTTTCGCCTTCCTGTTATAATAGGCAGCATGTTTCTTCCTGGCTTGTTTCAAATTTTCATTGGCAAGTTTCCAGCCAGTTTTTAACCGAGTGGTCAGCTCATTCACATATTGGTATGAAGATGTAATGTTTTCCTCTGCCTTTTCATCAGTCCACGTTCTTAACATAGCTTCGAGTGGACCTTTTATTGGCCTTCCAAACAATAATGTTGCCGGGGCCATACCGGTTGAACTATGGGGTACCTCCCGATAAGCAAAGAGGGCGGCGTGCAGGTACTGGTCCCATGTATCTGGTTTTTCGTGTGCCAACTTTCTCAGGATCGACATCAATGTGCCGTTAAATCTTTCCACTTGGCCGTTCCCTTGGGGATGATACACACTACAATGGAAGTGTTTGGCCTGGAAGATCCTGAAAACTTCTTCAGTTAGTTTCCCCTTGAACTGAGAGCCATTATCAGTCAAGATTTGGTTGGGAAAGCCTAACCTTGTGAAAATTGTGAGCAATGCCTCTGCCACATGTTTTGAATCAATCGATGACAGGGCTACTGCCTCTCCCCACATAGAACAAGTGTCCACTAGAGTCAGAATGTAGCTGTTCCTTCTCTTGGTTCGGGTGAGAGGTCCCACAAGATCCACGGCAACTCTCTCAAAGGGTGTTCCCACTATGGGCATTTCCCCCAGAGTTGCTGGTGCAGTCCAATGTTTAGGTGCTACTCGTTGGCATTCTGGACAGGATTTTACATATCGTTTGATATCTTCAGTTATTCCTGGCCAGAAATAGTGACAAGCTATTCGCTGTCCTGTTGCGCTGATTCCCATATGACCACTGAAGGGAATCGCATGCCCTAGTTCCAACACTTTAGTCCTATATGAAGTGGGAAGGACCAGCTGTCCGTGACCATTGGATTCAGATCCAGCCTTCCTATATATCAGTTTGTTCTTCATATAAAACTCTCCCTTGCCTGGAGGTGTATGAGATTTGGGCAACTTCTTGAAACATGGCTTGAGTGTTTTGTCCTCAGCCTGTGCCTTCCTCATCTCATCTGGGTGAGTATTTATGGGATTATCCTCCTCCTTCTTTGACTGTGATCTGGTCTGCACTGTTGCCAATATCACAGGTCTCTTGGGATTCCCCAAGAAGACATATCTACACCCCAATATTAGAGGGTAGATTGGCTCATTTATCACTGCTGCTTTTATGATTCCTTCCACATATCGCGTTTTCACTTTTATTCGGGCGACGGGAAGTGTCATGGTAGCTACATCCTTGGTTGCAGTTTGAATCTCCACTGTTTCCGTGGTGTATTGATCGGCCTGCACCAGGTGAGAACTCACAACGGAATCGTAATCTAAACCGGTATCATATAAACATCTTATAGTGACACCATTACAGATGACATCTTCACACACTGGGGGGTGGTATGGTTCCTGTAATTCTTCAGGTTTGCCCTTCTTTTCCTTTTTCCCCGATGTCATAGCAGCAAAATGAGGAGGTTTCCTTCTACAATGGTCAGTGTCATGATTGTTCATCTTACAATTTTTACACCACCTTTTTCCTTGGTTGAAAGATTTTCTTTCATCATATTTCCTTTCATCGAATTGTGGGAATTTATTTTTATTGTCATACCGTGGCCTATCAAATTGGTGCTTACCTTTATTTTGATCCTTAGGATCAAATTTATTAAAGTTCTGTGGTGCCCTAAAGTTATCCACTTGTTTCTTTTTATTACCTGTTACCTCTGCTTGAGCTGCTTGATACCTTTCAGCAACATTTAGCAACTCATCCAGCCTCTCTGCACCTTGTTCCATGAGAAACTTTCTCAGGTCTGGAGCCATGGACTCTCTTAATTGCTCTATAAGGACCATTTCCTTAAGATCTTGGGTTTTCCCCAGAGAAGTCCATTTCTCCAAGTATGTCTCTATTCGTGCAGAGAACTGGTGATAGGTTTCACCTGACAGTAGTTTAGCATTCCTAAATTTTTTCCTATAAAATTCTGCATTCTTTTCATACCTTAACAAAAGAGCCTGCTTTAGCATGTCATAATTTTCCTGATCACCTCTGCTCATTTTTGCAAAAACTTCATAAGCTGCCCCACGAAGTCCCTGAGATAACTTTAAGCTCCACCTTTCTCTCTCTAACCCATACGTGGTAGCTAATAGTTCATATCTATTTATATAGCTCTCAATATCATCGTCTTTCTCAACAAAATGATCTAAATGAAAGTTCATAGCTGAGGTTGAGGCTCCCTGAGTAACCGTAGCATCAGAGGCAAAGGGACTGGCACCATTTTCAGGAGCATGGCCTTGAAACTCAAACTCCCTTAGTCGTAATTCATGTTCCCTTTGTAATCTTTTCTCCTCCTTTTCTGCTTCCCTCTCTGCAGCTAATCTCTTCTCTTCCCTTTCTGCAGCTAATTTCTTCTCTTCCCTTTCTGCAGCTAATTTCTTCTCTTCCCTTTCTGCAGCTAATTTCTTCTCTTCCCTTTCTGCAGCTAATTTCTTCTCTTCTCTTTCTGCAGCCTGTCTTCTTTCCTCGGCTTCTCTTTCTGCAGCTAATCTTTTGTCTTCTCTTTCTGCTTCCAATTTCTTAGCCTCTTTGTCAGCCTCAATCTGCAACCTCTTAGTCTCAGCCTCAGCTTCAAACTGTAACTTCTTAATTTCCCTTTCAGCCTCTAACCTTCTTTCGGCTTCTTTTTCTAATCTTCTTTCTTCGCGTTCAATAAATTTGTCACATTCCGTCGTGACATAGGCAACCATAACTTGCCCATCTAATCCTAACTCTTTTGCAGTCTGAACAGCAGCAGATCGAAACTTGGCCAGGTCCGCCATTGTCTATCAGGTAAATTTCTACAATGTCTAACCAACAATTTAATCTCTAAATATATATATAATGGACAACACAGGCACCGTGAGCTCAACCTTATTTAATTCCACCCAAGGATACCTTTTAATTCTTATATTCCCTGAAGTGAATTACCCCCAATATTTTTAATAGGGAAAGATTCAAAATCCCAAGAGCGAGACCCCAATATATGTGGTGAAGTGGGATGTTATAAATATTTATAGGGGACTTAGTGTACTGACTGAGATCAGCTGTGAGGTATCTATATCTATTAAGAGTAGTGTATTATAGATAACCTTACTTGCTACCACATATCTATATATCTCAGTCAGAATTATTCTGGAATAGTGTGATGACTACGTTATGTGTCTAGGGTATGTGTATGATGAAGTGTAAGTCACAACAACAGACAGATAAACAATTTAATTTATTCCACTACACTTGACAACACTGTGACACTCACATACATATAACACTCTACAAGGATATCTTAAAAGAGTCACTGATAACTTTTCAAATAACAATATGTATTCATTACTGGCATGAATGAATATGTGTCCTGATTCAACTACAAGGGAACCAGGAATCACAATCAATTTAAATTACAAATTATATGTACAGAATTTACCAATATGAATATAGTAGTGACATATATTATTACAAATATCCTATGTGTGTCAGTTGTGTAGTAGTAAAATGAGGTAATACTGGTTTTGTTTTGTTCAAGCTCTGTTGGTATTTGTCATCATGACTTCAATAGTTTGTCTTTAGGGACTAGTATTGGAGATGTTCTCAGTTCCTGATATTAAGACAATTAAATTCCCCTCTGAATGTTATTTTTACAAAGTTATTTCAAGATGAGGGGACATAATGTTGAGCTCAGCTGGCCAAATCTGCTTATCTTGAGTGATGGTGGCAGGAAAGGACTCCTCTGCTCGAATTCTCCCCTGGGCTCTGGAGACACCTCACTGATAGCTAAAAAGACCAAGGAGTATGCTGTCCGACTCTGGATTCAGCAAAGCTCTGACCAGTGCTGCTCAGTACCATCAAGACCACGGTCCCTGAAAACAAGAAGGATGTACCTTCTACTTCATAACTAATTTATATTCTCTTTTACACTGATCACAATACAACACAAACATTGAGTTCAGAGCGTTAGGCCAACTGTCAGCTTCATCTGAAATACTTTATACCAGTATTTACCTCCTTAATGGTTACCACGCCTCTGCACTTCCAGCATTATTTCTGTCTAATCAATCATCCAGGTGTCAGTGTACTATTTGGCCATTCCATGCCGTTTTACTTCCCTCCGACACCCTCTGTTCAGGCTGGAGCATTATAGGCTTTATCTCCTGTTTGCCACTGAACTACACATATATATATACAGGCATAAATTAACAATTTACATTCAATTTTCATTAAAAGATACTGAATGGTTCAAGCTTACCACAATTTCATGGAAATAAACACAGATACGTTGATTAGCAATGAATTCTGGCACATTTACTGGCACAAATTCCCATCTGCTTATGTTCCAGGCTTTTATTTTAGCAAAAATGTGAGCTGGCTTCAACGCACTGTCGCTTTATCAAGCTTATTTAAACAAGTGGTTTCGAACTAACGCTCCTAAGTGATTATATCAGCGAGTCTAGCCAATGAGGCCCCGTTTCGACAAGTGTTTGAAAAAATGTTACCTTTCTACGTCTCCCTAACAACCAAGATAGTATTTATAGCCCGACCAATCGTGGTTAGTCTTTCATTTGTTGCGCTCCAATCAATTTGGAGTTTACATGGTAGGCTATTTCTGTAACGTAAGTTTTTTTTTTTCAAACACGTTATAAAAAAAATTTTATGAGCAGAAATGATTCCATGCTGTCAGGCATCCCCACTATTTTATTTTGGTTATAACTTGTTAATTCCTAGACTATTTGCATAACGTTGTACATATTCTTTGTCAGCAAACCCTAAGGAACCCAAATATCCAAATTTAAAAGCGCTAAGTGGCTGCGTTCAAAATATGTATTTTATCACTGTCCGTCTGAAAAAAATTAGTGCATGTAGTCTTACACGCGTGATGGCAGCATTTGTGTATCGTGCGACGCGTGTTGCATGCGTTCCTGATTTTCAGCCCTCCCTCTCTCTTTATCCTTTTGTCCATCTGTTCGTTCGTTTTGGTAACATAGTGTAGAAAAAGACATGAATGGAATTTAAAATTTAGGTCAACTTGCATATTTCAAGGTTTTTCTTAGAAAGGCAGCACATTTTATCGTGTGTTTGGGAAACGCGTGTATGTTGCAGAAGGCCTTTAATATCAACGTGAAACGTTACAATTTACATACGCAGTAGAAAACAAGGGGATTTCGAGTACAGTCATTGTGACAGCACTGTTCTTTACCATTCTTCTTCCTTTATTTATTATATGTATTTATTAGGCTTTATATTTACTTGATAATTTATATATGTGGATTAGAATATTCCACGACATATATATATATATATATATATATATATATATATATATATATATATATATATATATATATATATATATATATATATATATATATATATATATATATATATATATATATATATATATATATATATATATAAAAAAGTATTCACACAATTACTATTATTGTCTGTTTAGACTTCAAGATCTTAAATAATAAAGTTACTGAAATCACGGTTATTAGTCCTTTGAATTTAAGGATAACTGTCATCAGTTGACTGAGTTTCTGTATGGTTAATTATTGTTTTCAACTATTGGCTGTTTCACATGTATAGGTGGTCAGTGTCAAACAGGACACTTATCTTTCCAACTTGATACTGCTGAAACTGAACTGTCCTTTGCTGATATCAGACTTGGTAGGCCCAACAGTAGGGATGCCAATGACCAGTTGAAGTTCACTCTTTGCTGTCCTGCACTTTTGTGGAATTGCCTCTGATGAACGACACAGGCTTCTGATACTGGACAGTCTGGTTTGAGTTATTTCATGGAACCTGCAACATATCAGCCTTGGCTAGTATCTGGCTAGACTTGTAGCTGACTAGCACAGATGTCAGACCAGTCAGTCATCAGATGTCACCGTTATACAATCATAGTAAGTAAGGACATCATTTCAGTGATATAGCATTAATATTAACATTTCAATGAAGTGTAACTGACTAGCACATAAGTCAGACAAGTCAGTCATCAGGTGTCAAAGTTATACAGTCATAGCAAGTAACATCAATTCAATGATATAGAATTAATATTAACATATCAGTAATAAACATCATCTGGTTTATTCCGCTCCTATACATCCCTTTCTATAACTTGATCCTTCCAAACCATATCAAGTACAAATTCAAATACTGATGCTATTCTTAGCATCTACACAAAATTAATACATAAATAAAGAGAGTGACCAAGCGATCAAGTTGCTTTCTTCGGTAGTACAATTACATAGTTTTGGAATTGAAACCTGGCTGGGGAACACTCCATTTTACCAGCTGTAAATGGGTACAAAGTTGTGCGCTCGAACTAGGGAAGGCAAAGGCAGCGAGGAAGGGGACTAGTCACCTTAACCTCGTAAACTGGGATCTTCCATGATGAAGTTTCTAACACTTCATTTCCCTATGACAATCTCTGCCCTGGGACTGCCTTTATCTTCGTAAGCGATAAAGCAATATGATAAATATATCTTCATTAGGCTGTGGGGCTATTTGTGATTAATTTTTGTACAAGCAACAATCCTCCACAATGCACATGTTTAGATCATATTAAAAATACAATACATTATATCAATGACCATTATACAAGCATATTTTGTGAATTCTATATGAACCTGAAATAACAAATATTATACACGGTAGTTATCGTAATTTTGCTTACCCTCAGACTTCAGATACTGGACTGAACAATGTTTCTGGCGATCCGCTCACAATTCATGGGTAGTGGCGAAACTCTGCCTCCAGTCTGTCTCAAACCTCTTTCGTTGTGTATCTCTCCAGTTTTTACCGATACGTTTATATACGCATAGCGCGGACGTATCGGAGGGTACTGGACGTATCGGAGGGTACTGACGTCACAGCTTCAACCTAGACCTGAAAAATCTTTCCCGAACCGTGATTTCAGCCGATCTGCGCGTCGACTGAAATTTTGCCTTTCTCATTCTCAGCATATATAATATCCATATTGTTCCATCTTATCTAGTTTTATCCAGCCGATAACTCTCTATCTTCCTATCCCTGTAATTTCCCAAACTGTTATTTGTTGATTTTAATATTTAGAACAGAAGTGGGTTTACCAGCTGTTAGCGTAACTGTGGGCAGCCGAAATACGCATATATCTCCGTAAATCTTCTTCTTCTTCCTCGTTCGTCCTGAAAAGGACGGTGGTTGCGTTGTGTCTGTTTACACCTAAGCTGTGATATCTGCACCTTTCGGTCGACACATCCGACTTCAGCGCGGCATTTTTTAGGGACCGGGTTTGCCTTCCCATTGCGATCCGCACTCGCTCAGCCAGACTGCACTGCTGCAGACTGTTTTCAGGACCACCATATCTCCGTAAATGAGAACTTCCTACCGTTCCTTCTTATATGCAGTTATACACAATCCTTCCCTGTACTAAAATGTAAAATCCTTTTCATACTGATTCCCTTCTGCTTTTATTTATCCTTGGCGATTTCCTCTGTCTGATACACATTTCGCTGATACGCCGCCATTTTGAAAGCGGTCAATCGTGACGGGTTTATAAATCTAACTGAACACGTTTGCAATGACTTGAAACCAATTTTGCGACATAGCTCCCCCATATTTTAAGCTGGATGATATCTAGCTTAACTATTGGGTACAAGACACTTGCAAATCGACCATTCCAAAGTCAGTTTTCCTTCCTTCTATCTTGCTCCAACTCTGTGGGATGGCGACTGAGAAAATCTGCGCCCACATTCTGTTTTCCAGGAATATATTAAATAGTGAAGGAGTACGGCTGAATCAATAATGACCATCTTAGTAAGCGAGTATTTGCATGACGTCATGAGGCCAAAAATGACAGGGGTTGATGATCGCACTGGACCACAAATGGCTTGCCATACAAATAGGGTTGAAACTTATTGATGGCCCACACCAATGCTAAACATTCCCTCTCTATAGTAGAGTAATTCTTTTCTGCCGCGTTCAACTTGCGGCTGCCATAAGCAACAGGAAACAGTTCCTCATTCTGGGTCTGAGATTTTTGCAAAAGCGCTGCCCCAATTCCTACATTGCTTGCATCAGTCCGTACTATAAACTCTTGCGTCATATCTGGTAACTTCAGAATAGGCCTACTAGTGAGTCTATGCTTCAATTCTGAATATGCATGCTCACACTCTGCCGTCCACTTTATTGTGTCAGGTTTTCCTTTCTTTGTCAGATCCGTCAAAGGTGCACATAAGGTGTTGAAGTCTTTGATGTACTTTTGATAGAATCCTCCTAAGGATACGAACGACCTCACATCTTTTTTTGTCTGTGGTCTAGGTGCTTTCCTTAACTTTTCTATATTTTTGGGATCAGGAGACATGTTTCCATGACAAATTGTATGCCCCAAAAATTCTAATTCCTGACATTCGATTACACACTTTGTTGGACGAGCAGTCAAACCTGCCTCTCTGAGTCTACCCAGTAACATTGATAGAGAATGTAGATGATCCTCAAATGTTTCCGTGGCTATGAGAATGTCATCCATAAAGTTGGTGATGTTAGAGTTGTTCAAGGGTTCCAGCAATTTCCTCATCATCCTTGAAAATACGCTGGGTGCGTTTTTCAACCCGAATGGTAGTACATTAAATTCGTAGTGACCATCCGAAGTGCTAAAACCCAGCATGTGTCGGATCTCGGGTTTGACAGGAATCTGGTAATATCCCTTACTTAAATCGACCTTAGAGAAATATTTCGCAGTACTTAGCTTCGAGAACAGCTGATTAGTATCTGGTAATGGATCAGCTTGGGTTTCCGTGATCGCATTTAATCTCCGGTAATCAATACAGAGTCGGTGTTCTCCACTTGGTTTTCTCAACAGTACAACACTTGAACTGTAAGGTGATTCTGACTTGGAGATGATTTGTTCTTGCAACAAATAATCAATTTCCTCCTTCAATGCCTGTGCCTTGGCATATGGTATAGGGTAGGTCTTCATGCAGATAGGTGTTGGATCGATGACCTTCATATCATATGTCAATAAGTTGGTGCATCCTGGTTTATCAGTTAACACATCTGCATGTGTTTTTAAAACTTCTTTAACTTGCTCCCTCTGTTCCTGAGATAACTGAGTACTAATTTTGACTTGTTCATATGTCTCAGTCGGCCTCAATGGATACTCTATTGAGGTTAGTGGTTCATGCTTCATTTCAGTTGCGATGGCCAGAGTCATCATATGGGCTACCTCCGTTGATGTCCTGTCATAATATTTCTTTAACAGATTGACATGGTACACCTTTTCTTTGCCCTTCTTGTCAATCTTGTAATTAGTCCTAGATAATTTCTCTAGCACTTTATATGGACCCTGCCAACCAATCTGCAGTTTGTTGTTACTGCTGGGTAATAGAAGAAGCACTTTTTCTCCAACAGCAAGTTTCCTATCCTTGGCTTTCTTGTTATAGTATTCAGTATGCTTCTTTCTGGCTCTGCGAAGGTTGTCATTAGCCAGTTTCCAGCCCGCTTTCAGTCGAGACGTCAACTCATTTACATACTGAATTGATGAGGTGACACTTTCCTCTGCCTTCTCATCTGTCCAAGTCCGCAGCAATGCTTCCAGTGGACCTTTTATAGGCCGACCAAACAACAATGTGGCCGGTGCCATTCCTGTGGAATTGTGTGGGACTTCCTGGTATGCGAATAATGCAGCGGGTAAGTATACATCCCATGTTTCAGGTTTTTCACTTGCCAGCTTCCTGAGAATAGAAATGAGCGTACCATTGAACCGCTCGACTTGACCATTTCCTTGTGGGTGATAGGGAGAGCAATGATAATGTCTGGCTTGAAAAATCCTGAACACTTCTTGGGTTAGCTTTCCCTTGAACTGGGACCCATTGTCCGTTAATATTTGGTGTGGGAAGCCTAACCGGGTGAATATTGTCAACAATGCCTCTGCCACATGCTTAGAATCTATAGATGCCATGGCTACGGCCTCTCCCGACATAGAGCATGTATCAACCAGAGTTAGGATATAACTATTTCTTCTCTTCGTTCTAGTGAGGGGTCCAACAATATCCACTGCAACTCTCTCGAATGGAGTACCCATGATTGGCATTTCTCCTAGAGTTGCTGGTGCAGTCCCATGCTTGGGGGCTACACGTTGACACTCTGGACAAGATTTCACATATCGTTTGATATCTTCCGTGATCCCTGGCCAGTAATAGTGACAAGCTATCCGTTGACTTGTGGCACCAATTCCCACGTGCCCACTAAATGGAATAGCATGTGCGAGCTCCATAACTTCTCCCTGTATGACTTTGGTACTACAAGCTGTCCATGTCCTTGAGGTCCTGTACCAGCTTTTCTATACAGTAGTCCATTTTTCATATACAAGTCTCCTTTTTCTGGAGGGTTATGGGCCTTTGGCAATTTGCCAAAACAAGGCTTCAATGTGTCATCTTCTGATTGAGCCTGTTTCATCTGCTCTGGCTGAGTATTGTTAGGATTTTCCTCCTCGTTTTTGGTGCTCGACCTGGTCTGGACTGCTGCCAGGACAACAGGTTTTACTGGGTCACCCAAAAATACATACCTACACCCCAAAATCAGCGGGTATATAGGGTCATCTATCACTGCGGCTGTTATCACTCCTTCCACGTAGCGAGATTTCACATTGACCCTAGCTATAGGAAGTGTCATGGTTGCTGTTCCCTTAGTTGCCCCTTGTATTTCCACGGTTTCTGTGGTAATTTGATCAGAGTGCACTAGGGTTGAACTCACAACAGAGTCGAAATCCAGGCCGGTATCATATAAGAACATGACTCGATTTCCGTTCACGGTTACGAGCTCACTCACAGGGGGATGACGGAGGCTATTGTGACTCCCTGTCAGTTCCATCATATCTGTCCTATTCCCTGTTGCTAAACATGCAGCGTGATGAGGGGTTTTCCTTCTACAATCTACAGTGTTGTGGTTGCTCATCTTACAACTTTTGCACCACTTATCTCCCTGTTTGTAGGGTTTCTTTTCCTGAGTCTGAGGGTTCTTGTCCTTATTATCAAATCTTGGCTTATTTCTGTATGGATGATCCTTCTGGTCAAACTGGGTATTCTGCGGTGGTGGCTTATATCCTTCTACCTGCTTCCTTTTTGTTCCTACCAATTCAGCTTGAGCTGCTTGGTATCTCTCTGCACATTTCAAAATGTCTTCCAGCCTCTCTGCTCCTTGTTCCATAAGGAATTTCCTCATTTCTTGAGACATGGAATCTTTCACTTGCTCTAACATAATCATTTCTTTCAGATCCTCATAGGTTTTCTGATACTTACCTAAACTACTCCATTTCAACAAATACGTTTCTAGCCTAGCTGAGAACTGGTTATATGTTTCTCTAGGTAGAGGTTTAGAATTCTAAATTTCTTCCTATATGCCTCAGAGTTCTTTTCATACCGGATCAGTAAGGCTTGCTTTAGTATTTCATAATTTTCCTGATCTTCTTTGGGGAGTTTCAGAAACACATCATATGCAATACCTCTCAATCCCTGGGATAACTTAAGACTCCATTTTTCCTTTTCCAGTCCATATGTAGAGGCTAGCCTTTCATACCTATCCAGGTACGACTCAATTGCGTCCTCCTTTTCAACAAATGGATCTAGGTTGAAGTTCATGGCCCCATTTGCTGTGTTCTGAAAAGAGCTATTCGCAGAATGAGGTGAGCTATTACCATGGGTGATAGTCCCAGCCTGAAGTTCAAGATCAAGCTGTCTCATTTTCAGCTCATGGTCTCTCTCTGCTTGTAACCTCCTTTCTTCTCTCTCAGCCTCTGCTTGTAGCCTCCTTTCTTCTCTCTCAGCTTCTAATTTCTTGGCTTCTCTCTCTGCATCCAGTTTCTTGGCTTCTCTCTCTGCTTCTAATTTCTTTGTTTCTCTCTCTGCTTCTAATTGCTTTGCTTCTCTCTCGGTGTACTTTTCACATTCCGTCGTGACATACCGGATCAGAGCGTCACCATCCATGCCAAGCTCTTTTCCCACCTGCAGTGTAGCAGACCTAAATTTGACCAAGTCAGCCATGATGTATCTGTAGTCTAGTAGGGCAAGCGATCTTACTCAAACTAATTTACTACAATATAATTAACTTAGTTAAAATTAAAGTTAATTAAACTGACTTCACCATATATGAAACAGCTTTCTTTATCTGTACTCAATGGTACTCCTAAAAATATAATTATTTCCTACTGTGTTACTCTTTCCAAAAAATTTTACAAAACAAAATTTTCTACACAGCAGAAATAGAAAGTTGCCTCAGGAATATCAAAGATATATCCCGGACGAGCCCCCACTGTAGCGGGAGGTTATTTAAAATTATTTATTTATGTAAGAGTATGCCAGTAAAGAGTTCTGACCTTACAAGTAATACCCCAGTCTTAGAAATAAGCACTGGTGTATTGTTATCATAAAAATAGTCAGACTGTGAAAACCTTGGCCCAGTTGGTAAGAAGTAGTACCAGGATTTAAGGTGTCTCCTCCCTGTGACTATCTTATGATTACTTATATTCTAGGGGATAAGTAAAATGTACATTCACTGAACCCACAAAATGGAAGAAGTGAATAAATCCTCAGGTACAGTTAAAATAGTTTAATAATTACACTAATATTCTATTTCTACTAGTTGGAAAAGAGCATACACACACACACGCACACACACACATATATTATTGTATTATTGGGTCTTCGATTTTTGGCCTGTGCTGTCCACTTTCTTCACTCATGAGAGAGGCCAATCTAGAAACAATAAACAGAACATTAAACTGGACCTGAGCATTACCATTTTTTTCATCAATTTGATCAGCCCGATGTGGCTATATATATATATATATATATAAGTATTCACACAATTACTATTATTGTCTGTTTAGACTTCAAGATCTTAAATAATAAAGTTACTGAAATCACGGTTATTAGTCCTTTGAATTTAAGGATAACTGTCATCAGTTGACTGAGTTTCTGTATGGTTAATTATTGTTTTCAACTATTGGCTGTTTCACATGTATAGGTGGTCAGTGTCAAACAGGACACTTATCTTTCCAACTTGATACTGCTGAAACTGAACTGTCCTTTGCTGATATCAGACTTGGTAGGCCCAACAGTAGGGATGCCAATGACCAGTTGAAGTTCACTCTTTGGGGGTCCTGCACTTTTGTGGGATTGCCTCTGATGAACGACACAGGCTTCTGATACTGGACAGTCTGGTTTGAGTTATTTCATGGAACCTGCAACATATCAGCCTTGGCTAGTATCTGGCTAGACTTGTAGCTGACTAGCACAGATGTCAGACCAGTCAGTCATCAGATGTCACCGTTATACAATCATAGTAAGTAAGGACATCATTTCAGTGATATAGCATTAATATTAACATTTCAATGAAGTGTAACTGACTAGCACATAAGTCAGACAAGTCAGTCATCAGGTGTCAAAGTTATACAGTCATAGCAAGTAACATCAATTCAATGATATAGAATTAATATTAACATATCAGTAATAAACATCATCTGGTTTATTCCGCTCCTATACATCCCTTTCTATAACTTGATCCTTCCAAATCATATCAAGTACAAATTCAAATACTGATGCTATTCTTAGCATCTACACAAAATTAATACATAAATAAAGAGAGTGACCAAGCGATCAAGTTGCTTTCTTCGGTAGTACAATTACATAGTTTTGGAATTGAAACCTGGCTGGGGAACACTCCATTTTACCAGCTGTAAATGGGTACAAAGTTGTGCGCTCGAACTAGGGAAGGCAAAGGCAGCGAGGAAGGGGACTAGTCACCTTAACCTCGTAAACTGGGATCTTCCATGATGAAGTTTCTAACACTTCATTTCCCTATGACAATCTCTGCCCTGGGACTGCCTTTATCTTCGTAAGCGATAAAGCAATATGATAAATATATCTTCATTAGGCTGTGGGGCTATTTGTGATTAATTTTTGTACAAGCAACAATCCTCCACAATGCACATGTTTAGATCATATTAAAAATACAATACATTATATCAATGACTATTATACAGGCATATTTTGTGAATTCTATATGAACCTGAAATAACAAATATTATACACGGTAGTTATCGTAATTTCGCTTACCCTCAGACTTCAGATACTGGACTGAACAATGTTTCTGGCGATCCGCTCACAATTCATGGGTAGTGGCGAAACTCTGCCTCCAGTCTGTCTCAAACCTCTTTCGTTGTGTATCTCTCCAGTTTTTACCGATACGTTTATATACGCATAGCGCGGACGTATCGGAGGGTACTGACGTCACAGCTTCAACCTAGACCTGAAAAAATCTTTCCCGAACAGTGATTTCAGCCGATCTGCGCGTCGACTGAAATTTTGCCTTTCTCATTCTCAGCATATATAATATCCATATTGTTCCATCTTATCTAGTTTTATCCAGCCGATAACTCTCTATCTTCCTATCCCTGTAATTTCCCAAACTGTTATTTGTTGATTTTAATATTTAGAACAGAAGTGGGTTTACCAGCTGTTAGCGTAACTGTGGGCAGCCGAAATACGCATATATCTCCGTAAATGAGAACTTCCTACCGTTCCTTCTTATATGCAGTTATACACAATCCTTCCCTGTACTAAAATGTAAAATCCTTTTCATTCTGATTCCCTTCTGCTTTTATTTATCCTTGGCGATTTCCTCTGTCTGATACACATTTCGCTGATACGCCGCCATTTTGAAAGCGGTCAATCGATCGTTGACGGGTTTATAAATCTAACTGAACACGTTTGCAATGACTTGAAACCAATTTGGCGACAGTAATAGAAAATGGTGCTTAAGCGGTAAAGTGTTAAAGCTTTTACCATTATAATTCACTGTGATTTTCTAGCATTAAGACCAGTGAATAATAACGCGTAGATAATTTTTTTACCAGTTCTTCAGTTTAATGTTAATTTTACCACCTGCTTCCTCACACAAGAAGAGACGTTTTAGTTGACTAATTAATACACTAGGCGCGACTGATAAGTGACAGAAAAGAATTCACGTTTATTTCATTTTGTGTAGTTATAGTACGTGACTATTATTTGATATCATACGACTAAACAAACAGACGCCGACAATCTAATAGCTATTAACGACAGGCGATATTTGTTAAGTGCGCGTATCGATAATTAAATAATAATTGACATTGTGAGCTGATCGTTAACGCGCGCGCAAAGGGGCGGGAAGAGTTGCATACCTTCGTCCGACCTGAAAGTGCAGCGCGGGCGAAAAGCTGACCGCATAATTGTAAATAAAGGACACCGTGTGCCTTTTAAATTTAATCAGGACTTACGGAGAGGAAAAGAGATCGTCTTGTCCCCCGTCTGTGTACATATATGTAGTTATATAGAAAAGTAGCATTTTTTTCATAACTGTTATTTTATTCTAAGCAGACCTGATCAAGGGCGCCCAGCGGTCTATTTTAGTCCTTTTCCTTCATTTACTGATGGATTAAGGTTGTCGTTTTCTTGGCTTGTGAATCCCCAAGTTTATTGGTGAACAGGATTGGCCAAAGATATACCATAAACATTTTAACCTGTAAAATTAACTGAACTTATCAATACCCAGATATTTTTTTCCAATTTATCAGCCCACAGGGGTTGTGCAAAAAATATAACACTATCTGACTTTTGACAGTCGTATTAGTGGATTTATCCAGAAAGTTACGCTGTTTCAAAATCGGCATTCACCACAGAGCCAGCCGATAGGATTTACCATGCTTTATCAACACTAACAGTTCTAGCAACCAGATGTTTCCCAATACTGGAAGTATTTTTCTCTGTTTACTGTGAACCACAAGATCTCGTGTTTTCTACACCAACTATTCGAGGTGACATTTGTATATCCAGGAATACACCACCAAAATTGGCGTCCACCTTATTAATTTATTGTCAAGACTGGACTGGGGCAAATTTGGCACTGAACACTGACTCGTATATATATATATATATATATATATATATATATATATATATATATATATATATATATATATATATATATATATATATATATTATATATATATATATATATATTCAGGATAATTGTATGTCCAAGGGAATATCACCAAGAGTAGGTAAGAAGCGAGTGAGGGGCCACGTATGACAGAGAGAGAGTGAATATTTTTCTTGTTACGGTAACTTGTACCAACCTGGTAATTTTGCTTTTTTTAAATTGTTTACTTTACTGAGTAGCACTTAGTAGGAACTTTGTTTACCTTACTGTCTATTCTGTAACATAGTGCTAACCTTTAACCTTTGGGTTATTTACTTTTTTGGGGTTCTTTTCTCCAGAGGGGGAGGGCACACGTATTCAGTTATTTTCATATGTATGTAATTCTGATTGTATTTGATCTTGCTTTAGATAATTAATGTTGTCAAGTTTAATGATAATAAACAACACAGAAAACTTACTTTGTGCGTTGGTCAGACCCATACCCAATTAACCGTAGTTTTTTCACATTTGTGTGTTTTGTTGTCACATAGCTGTGTGTGTGTGTAGTTAAACGTATATTTCTATGTATAGGGAGGAAAAGATTGTCTTGTACTAAATTACAGTCGTATAGATAGGCTGGACTAGAGAAATTACTAATTCCAGAGACAGATCTTCTCCTTAAACTATTCACTCGTGAAATCTATTCTCACACCTTTATTTCTCACGTACTTATCACCATCCACTCTACTCAGACGGGACCACAAATAACTTTAAACCCTATCTAATCACGACAGGCATTTTAAGCAGTATCTTATTGGATCGCAGTATCCAAGGATTTTACATAAGCGACAGTTAAACTAATGTAGAACAGATGACAAGACCAAGACATCCAGTGGAACGGGAGATTAAAATAAGACGATGGAGATGGATAGGACTCACATTGAAGAAACCTGTTGATAGCATTACAAGGTAGTTCTTGTTATGAAATTCCCAGGGTAAGCGGCACTGAGGGGGATCAAAGAACAAATGGTCAAGAGAACTGGAGACAGACATGAAGGGGATGAAAAAGGCATGGAAAGGCCTTGACCTGATGGCACGTGACAGGAAGACTTGGTATAAGTTTGTTGAAGGCCTATGCTCCTTGGTGAGCTGAAGGGCGGTGATGACGATGAGAGTTGAAGTGATAATCCATAGTTCATATTGTGTAATATTATCGATGTAACATGTATCGTTAATACACTATTGTCACGGTCCGTCATGCATTGATTATTGAATGCAGTTTGATGTTGTGAGGGTCAACGATGTCTTTGACAAGCCCAAGTATCGGCTAATGCCGGTAGAAGATCTTTGACAAGCCCAAGTATCGGCTAATGCCGGTAGAAGATCTTTGACAAGCCCAAGTATCGGCTAATGCCGGTAGAAGATCTTTGACAAGCCCAAGTATCGGCTAATGCCGGTAGAAGATCTTTGACAAGCCCAAGTATCGGCTAATGCCGGTAGAAGATCTTTGACAAGCCCAAGTATCGGCTAATGCCGGTAGAAGATCTTTGACAAGCCCAAGTATCGGCTAATGCCGGTAGAAGATCTTTGACAAGCCCAAGTATCGGCTAATGCCGGTAGAAGATCTTTGACAAGCCCAAGTATCGGCTAATGCCGGTAGAAGATCTTTGACAAGCCCAAGTATCGGCTAATGCCGGTAGAAGATCTTTGACAAGCCCAAGTATCGGCTAATGCCAGTAGAAGATCTTTGACAAGCCCAAGTATCGGCTAATGCCGGAAGAAGATCTTTGACAAGCCCAAGTATCGGCTAATGCCGGTAGAAGATCTTTGACAAGCCAAAGTATCGGCTAATGCCGGTAGAAGATCTTTGACAAGCCCAAGTATCGGCTAATGCCGGTAGAAGATATTAGTAACCACCTTCAGTCATTACTGACTATAAGAATGATATGCTCTTCACGTAATAACAATCAGTATTTTTGTTGTTGTTGTTGTTGTTGTTGTTATGTGCTCAGTGTTCCTTTCGGCGTGGTATTTTCTCTTCTGCTTGTTGTAAGAGCTTATTTTCGCCCAACCTGAGGTGACGCTGTAGGGAACATGACCAGTTCGTTCGAACGACAGTTTCATCCTCCCAGGCTGCTAGATTATTTCCAGTGCTCACATGTCTCTCTTGCACACATCTTTAAACCTCATCTCCGGCCATCCAGCTGTTCTTCTATCAGTTGTCCGTAGAAATTATCTTTGGGAATGCAACCATCTTCCATGTAGCGGACATGCGTAGTCTGCGCTGTCTAAGCAGTGTAAAATGTATACAAGATAATGCTTATTCATATTAATCTCCGTACAACAACAATATCAACACAGACATCGTCACCCACTCCGCAACACCCTTCTTCATGTGTATTTTGGGCTCCCTCTATTTCGCTTACCATGGGGATTTCAGAACAAGAACTGCATTGTAATGCTATTATCTTTTCTCCTCTATGTATTTCCTAATCACGCTAGCCTCTCTTGTTGTGTCGTATTCCAGTTGTAGTTGTCTGGTTTTTTTTTTTTTTTTTTTGTCACATGAGTTCCACAACAGTCAATCTTGTAATACCATTGTCATCTGTCTCCTTTGTGCGAGCATCTATTTATAGAAGTCTATATCTGGCTTGTTGTCATTATTTTGTTGTTCTACAAGCTAGTGTCTGTAACACGTGACTATTGTTTTGCGGCACAATTTGAAGACCCCTGACGGCAATTATCGGGGTGGTGACATCTGGTGGCCATCGTCCACCAATGTTCCTTGTTGCTCCACATGGAGCATGGGGCAAACACAGCAGCTGCCTTCCTTGGATAAAGCCTACATCAAAACATGGAAGGTGTGCTTTTGTAGCGAAGGTTGTAGTAGAAATGTTTTGTTGCACTCTGAGGTTGTCAGCCAACCACCCCCCCCCTCAGCCGCCCCCCCCGCCCCCCCCCCCCCCGCCCCCCGCCCCCCCCCCGCCCCCCCCCCATGTACAACCTCATATTTATCACGTTTACAACAGTCCTAAGGGAGCAGTATTCCTTTTCTTTCTCTATCTTTTTAAAAACTCCCTGAAACAAAAGGGCGATATCTGGTGGCGATATATGGGGCGATATCTGGGGCCGTGTCTAGGGCGATATCTGGTGGCGATATCTGGGGCGATGTATGGGGCGATATCTGGTGGCGATTTATGGGGCGATATCTGTTGACGATATATGGGACGATATCTGATGGCGATATCTGGTGGCGATATTTGGTGCGATATATGGAGCGATATATGGGGCGATATCTGGTGGCGATATATGGGCGATATAAGGGGCGATATCTGGGGCGATATCTGGTGACGATATATGGGGCGATATCTGGTGGCGACATATGGGCGCAATATCTGGTGGCGACATATGAGCGCGATATCTGGGGCGATATCTGGTGGCGATATCTAGTGGCGACATCTGATGGCGATATCTGGGGCGATATCTGGTGGCGATATCTGGTGGTGATATCTGGTGGCGATATCTGGTAGCGATATCTGGTGGCAATATCTGGTGGCGATATCTGGTGGCGATGGACCTGTTTTACTACAGTAGAAGTGTTAAGAATACACTGGTAGTAGCAAGAGCCAATGACGATGCTCTGAAAGAAGGTAGTGTGAAAATAAGACGCACATTCCCACGAAGCAGTGCATGTTTTCTAGGCATGTCACGAGAAGAGAATAATTATAATTTATTATAACAACAGACATAATTAACGGAAAAAAAAATAAAATAAAACTGACAGAGACCAGATTCTGGACATTTCGACATCACCGTCATCTCCATACTGGATTTTTACAAAGAGCCGGTGTACCACTGCATATGTGCCTCTAGAGGAAGATATACGTCAAAGAACCCGCTCATGCACCGTTGGTTCCTGTAGCAATGCGTTTTACAGGACGAGGTTGCCAATATCTTGCAAAATCTCATCAAAATTATTCATAAATGTCATAGAGACATGACAATGTGGAGAAGTATGACATTCCATGACAATCGCATGTCACCTGAAGAAGAAGAAGAAAAAGAAGAAGAAGAAGAAGAAGAAGAAGAAGAAGAAGAAGAAGAAGAAGAAGGAGAAGGAGAAGGAGAAGGAGAAGAAGAAGAAGAAACTTACTGAAAATAAGAAAGTGTAAAAATGGCACGCAGGAAACTGGTAATACAGCTGAGCCTCATTTACTAGTAAGTCCCCTCTCTCTATAATGTTGAGGACCACTGCTGTAAATCAATGAGCGCTGATGTAGCTAGATAGATATGTTGCTGATTATCATCACAAGTGCCATTCCAGTGGCTCGCGATACTAATTAGTGTTTTAAAATGTAAAACCGTAGAATAAGTGACGATACTTCGCAAATATTAGTTCGTTCATTCACTATTCACTCCCCTGTCTCCCCCGTAACGCTAAAGGTAGTGCCGTAGGGAAGGTAAGTGTTAGAGACTTCACCATACTAAGTATAGATTTTTATAAGGTGGGGTGACTAGTTCCTTTACTCGCTGCATTTGCATTCCCTAACTCACGAGCTGAGTCAGGTACCCATTTACAGCTGGGTAGACTGTAGCGTGACGCTACCAGGTTTAAATCGCAGAACCCGATGCCACCAGAGAAAAGCGCTCTAACGGCTACGCCAGTCGGACCCTTTAACGCTATGAGGCATGGAGTAGTTGTTTAACTAGAGCTGCTGAGCTTCTCGCTGTTTTGCATTCAATACCAAGTTGAAGGCTCCTTGGTATTATCTACATTGTAGATCTAGGCTTTTCTGCCAATTTTAAGTATTGAGTTGAAGTCATGAGCTCCAGTTTTCCAGCTTAACTTGCAGTTAAAGGATTAGCACACCTGGTCCCAAGCCAGAAGAAAGAAGCGTGTGGCATACCGTGCATTCCCCCAGCTTTCCACATATGCAGAGCTAAAATACTGTGATCTAGTTCTGAGCTCTCCCAAGGAATTGTCACATACTACACAGAGCCACTTCTCAGCTCTACCTACTTAGCATGCTGTCCATGAGGAATGGAGTAAATATGTGTCTTCTCTTTAAAGCAGTAAAGCCTCTCTGATAGTGATACCATGTGGTCATTTGGACTAATGAGCTGCACGTATGGCTTGACGACACATACGAGAGAGTTTACGTTAGCAGTTGACAACCCAGGAAGTGTGGAAATCTACTTTAGAACCAGTAATGATCTACCTTGATAAAATTGTGTCTGTTTTCAGGTTTCACATTATTTAGAATCTAGAATAAGTGAAGCCTTGTTGTAACTTTTATCTCTGACGGACAACCTACTTCTTGCGATTCCATCGACAGAGCGATAGGAAATTTTAACTAAATGATATTTTACCGAATGTTAACTTCACTTCAAACAAAAGTTCACTTCCTACCTTATACAGTTCACGAATTAAGTGAAATTTTATAATCGAACTTGCAGGTTTTCACTGTGAATGTGGTGAAAGTACTTTTAACATAGAGACACTGAAACTTTTATTGCCGAAAGGTAAGGGCTAGCCTACAGTTTACCTATGTGAACAATTATTTTGCCCCTCCGCCAACTAGAGATCTATCAAAGATCTCCTGGGTTCTACCGATAGATCAAGTTCGACCGCTTGCTGACCCCTGATTTACTTAATGTTACCCCTTGTAAGATAATACAAGAGAACTTGAAACAGACGTGAAAATGAGGAGGAAAACTTGGATGAGCATGAGCTGTTGGCACGTGACAGGGAGGACGTGGCATGTGTTTGATGAAGGCCTATGCTCATTGGGGAGCTAAAGGGTATTGATGATAGGATAATGTAGTTAATTAGGTTTTTAGAGGAAACATATATCTACTTACTTTATATTTACTTTATAATTCTTGGGACCACTCTTGTCATGAACTTTCGTGGAGAGCTGAAGTTGTTGCTCTTGAACTAGTGTGTCGCACTGGCTGCGTGAGCCCGTGTTGTTGTAGAATGTCTGTTCGGTGTTGTCTACCCACCTGCTTCTGGGTCTTCCCCGTACTCTAAAACCAGCCCCTCTATTGTTGTAGGCGCGTAGTGATAACTGATCGGGCTCAGTTCTCATTGATCGACAAACCCCTTTATTTTCAGGTTTTGTTTATGTTGTTGATGTACACATACATTTTAAAAAAAAAATTCTACCTCGTTTTGGCTACGTGCTTTGCTCAACCCAGACAAATGTTCCGTCTGTTATGTTAGGGTACATGTTGAAATATAAAAGACACTGTCGTCTGGCGACTTGAAATACTTACAGACTTGCACAAAAATGCGCGCACGCACACATAGACGCATACACTTCCAGGCAACTACACAGAGCAGGGTGGCATCTCTTTGTATGTTATAGGACAGACATTGTGGTACCACTGAGTTACAGCCATGAAGTTCATTAACTTAATAAAGAAGACTTATGAAGACATGGCATGCAGAGGTATTCATGAAGAACAACTTACAGAACCGTTTAGGATTAGAACGGGAGTGAGACAGGGATGCCTCTTGTCTCCATTTCTTTTCTTACTAGCAATAGATTGGGTTATGAAAACATCGACATCACACAACAGAAATGGAATCCAGTGGAATCTGACTCAACAGCTTGATGATCTGGTTTTTGCAGATGACTTGGCTCTTCTGTCCCATAACCATAATCAGATGCAAGAGAAAATGACAATTCTCGATGAGAGGTCACAACAAGTGGGCCTGAAAATACACAGGGAAAACATAAAGATTATGAGAATAAATGCAAGAAATGATAACAAGGTTGAACTTGAAGAAACACCACTAAAAGATGTAGAATTGTACACATATCTTGGCAGTAATATACACAAAGTTGGAGGGTCAGTGATATCAAAATAAGAATAGAAAAAGCAAGAGGAGCTTTCATTGCATTGGGAAACATATGGAACACAAGAGAAATTAAGTCCAACACGAAAATAAGAATCTTCAACTCAAATGTGAAGTCAGTCCTATTGTATGGCTCTGAGACATGGAGAACAACAAAAACAACAACTAAAAAGCTACAGACTTTTATAAACGGGTGCTTGCGTAGAATAGAAGGACTGAAATGGTATGAGAAAGTCACAAATGTGGAATTGATGACACGAACCAGACAAGTGCCAGTGGAACAAGAGTTGAGAAGAAGACGCTGGCGATGGATAAAACACACATTGAGGAAACCTGTTGATAGCATTACAAGGTAGTCCTTGTTCTGGCATCCGCAGGGAAAGAGAGGCAGAGGTAGATAAAAAAAAACACATGGAGAAGAGAACTGGATACAGAGGTGAAAATGATGAGGAAAACATGGAAAGAACTTGAGCGGATGGCACAGGACAGGAAGACTTGGCATGTGTTTGTTGAAGGCCTACGCTCCTCGGGGAGCTAAATGGTATTGATTGAGTTACAGCAACCTCTACTTTATTATGTTGTCATTTTCGAATATGCAGAGTTGAGAAGAAGACGCTGGCGATGGATAAAACACACATTGAGGAAACCTGTTGATAGCATTACAAGGTAGTCCTTGTTCTGGCATCCACAGGGAAAGAGAGGCAGAGGTAGATAAAAAACACATGGAGAAGAGAACTGGATACAGAGGTGAAAATGATGAGGAAAACATGGAAAGAACTTGAGCGGATGGCACAGGACAGGAAGACTTGGCATGTGTTTGTTGAAGGCCTACGCTCCTCGGGGAGCTAAAGGGTATTGATTGAGTTACAGCAACCTCTACTTTATTATGTGTCAATTTATATTGTCTTTGCATTTCGAATATGCTAACAGACTGTTTTGAGTAAAATAAATAAATAAGTAAAATAGGTGATTGGTAAACTGGGTAAAAAAAACAGATAAACAGTAAATTAGCTATTAATTGTTTCGCTGGATAAATGTCCGCTGTAATACTTTACATTTTCTGTTTGTGACGATACTGTTAGATCGTGCGTCGGGGGTGTTGGGAAGTCAGGTATTGGTAGTACCTCTGGTGAAGGAGCTGTCATGCCCTTTTTAGGGCAGCTCAGCCACCTTTGGTCCAAACCTGGCATCCAGCTCTCACCTGTGGCTCCTCGTAGCTGTCAGCATGCGACAGCGGCCACCCCCGGACAACGGCTTTGACAGGCCGGCTAAACTAGGTGAGGGTAGCCGAATGGTTATAAACCTTCGGTGAGTTAGGGTCTGCCTACCCATGCATGCGAAGACTGGATTCGATAGACTGCGCGGAAGAAACCACCTGTTGGTTCAACGGGCATGACGGCGATTACCAGCAACGCGCTGTGGAGCGTAAGGAGCACGGCGAGGCACGTAGAAAGCCCTGGTCATCCACTGCACCTGACTTCATCTCCAGTCGTCTTGACTTGTCTTGCCACTGGATTGAGATGGACCCAGGCGAGAGAGTGAGGTCGACGAATTGCGCAACTCTTCCTCACTTTAATCCAAATCACAGCGCAAGTCACTCTTTCATCCATTCATCCATTCATCCATCCACTCACAACAAGTCCTGTGGCGATGGGCGAGCGGCGAAGCGGCAGGCGTGGGTACGCTGGCAGTCGTAGTCGCAGACCTACACACAGGCGGCTCAGGCCATATGGTCGTCTTCCACTGATCGGAGCAGCAGTGGGGTTCGGCAGCCCCCTGAGTGGCTGAGCAGCCCTCTTTAGGAAAGCACTGCTCACCTCCATGGCATGAGGAAGGGGCTAGAAAAGGTGCCCTAAACATTGCCTGCTTCACCATTACCTAACCAGCTTACCGCGGTTGGTGGGTACCCTACTTCGGCGGTCGACATATAAGAAAAAGAAAGGACAGATTTTTCCCCCTCATTCTAGGCGCATGGAATGTGCGCACTTTACTTGACAAAGACTTTAACGCAAACAGACCTGAGAGACGAACTGCCCTGATTGGGAGAGAACTGGCCAGATACAACATTGACATATCAGCACTGAGTGAAACTCGACTTGCAGGCGAGGGCCAACTTTGCGAAAAGGGTGCAGGTTATACATTCTTTTGGAGCGGAAGAGGAACTGAAGAAAGACGAGAAGCAGGGGTTGGATTTGCAATCAAAACAGCAATTGTCAGCAAGTTAGCGGGGCCCCCAAAGGGAATAAATGACCGACTCATGACGGTCAAGATCCCTCTGTTCTATGGAAGAAAACATGCCACCATCATTAGCGCGTATGCACCAACTATGACAAACCAGGATGATGTCAAGGATAAGTTTTACGAAGAACTACATGCAGTCATTGCATCAGTTCCTAAAGCAGATAAGCTCATCATTCTTGGTGACTTTAATGCAAGAGTAGGCTCAGATAACATCTCCTGGAATGGCACTATTGGTAGGTACGGCGTGGGTCGCTGTAACAGTAATGGACTTCGTCTCCTCCAGACTTGCGCAGAACATGACCTCCTTGTCACCAACACCATTTTTCGACTTCCTACCCGCAACAGGACCTCCTGGATGCACCCTCGCTCAAAGCATTGGCACCTAATTGACTATGTAATTGTTAGGAAGAAGGACAGGCAAGATGTCCGGGTGACCAAGTCCATGTGTGGTGCCGAATGCTGGACTGATCATCGCCTCATTGTATCTAAACTTAAAATTCGTATCCAACCAGCCAGGCGCCCTCAGGGGAAGAAAACTCAAAAGAGGCTGGATGTCACCAAACTAAAGAAGACAAAAATCAAACAGTCATTTACTGACACCTTAGAAGACCGTCTCAAATCTATCTCGCTAGACGGCCAAAGTGTGGAAACAAATTGGGCAGCCCTAAGTGAGCAGATCTACAACACTGCTACAGAGGTCCTGGGTCCTTCCATCAAGAAACAAAATGACTGGTTTGATGAGAACTCAGATGATATAAAGCAGATGTTGGCTGAGAAACACCATCTCCATAAAGCATATTTAAATGATCCAAAATCTACATCCAAGAAAGACGCTTTCAACAACATGCGTAGAATCGTCCAACATAAACTACGCCAGATGCGGGATTCATGGCTGAGTAATAAAGCAGATGAGATCCAAGGCTTTGCTGACAGCCATGACTTGAAAAACTTTTACCTTGCACTCAAAGCGGTCTATGGTCCAACATCATCAGGATCATTTCCCCTCCTTAATGCAGATGGAAAAACACTAATTACAGACAAGGAAAAAATTCTCCAACGCTGGGCTGAACATTTTAATAATATCTTGAACCAGCCATCATCTATTAACGACGAAGCCATCATCCGCCTGCCCCAAATTCCTATAAATGAAGCATTAGATGATGTACCAACTCTGGAGGAAACTAAAAAAGCGATTCGTCAACTGTCTAGTGGAAAGGCCCCTGGCTCCGATTCAATTCCTGTTGAGGTTTATAAAGATGGCGGTGCAGTTCTGATAGAGAAACTTCATATGATCTTCCAGCAAATGTGGCAGAGTGAAACCATCCCACACGATCTCAAAGATGCCTCAATTATACATCTATATAAACGTAAAGGTAATCGCCAAGACTGCAAAATCATCGAGGCATCTCTCTTTTATCAATCGCTGGGAAGATATTCGCCAGAATCCTTTTGAATCGCCTTACGGCTCATCTTGACAAAGGTCTTTTACCTGAAAGTCAGTGTGGATTCCGGAAAGAACGTGGAACCACAGATATGGTGTTCGCTGCAAGACAGCTACAAGAAAAATGCCAAGAACAGCACTGTGACCTGTACACAGCTTTCATCGACTTGACAAAGGCGTTCGACACGGTCAGTAGAGAGGGTCTATGGAAGATCATGGCAAAATACGGCTGCCCAAAGAAATTTATCACAATAGTGCAGCAACTGCATGATGGAATGCAGGCTAGAGTTCAGGAAAACGGTGAGCTATCAGAGCCTTTCCCCGTCTCAAATGGAGTTAAACAAGGGTGCGTACTTGCACCGACTCTGTTCAGTATCATGTTTTCTGCTATGCTGACTGATGCTTTTAGAGACGGGGACACAGGAATCGACATTAGTTATCGTATTGATGGAAAATTGTTTAACCTTAGGAGGCTTCAAGCAAAAAACCAAGGTCAAATCACACACCATCAGAGATCTTCTGTTTGTTGATGATTGTGCCCTCAATGCTGGCTCAGAGGCTGATCTGCAGCATAGTGTGGATAGATTCTCCGAAGCCTGCGCCAACTTTGGGCTTACCATCAACACGAAGAAAACAGAAATCATGTACCAACCAGCTCCTGGCACAGTTTATACTGAGCCAGTCATCAAGGTTAATGGTGAGAAACTGAATGTTGTGAACAGATTCACATACCTTGGTAGCACACTATCCCAGAACATTGTCATTGATGATGAGGTGAACACCAGGATCTCCAAAGCCAGCAGCACATTTGGCAGACTATACACCAACGTTTGGCATCGAAGTGGCATTAGTCTACAGACAAAGCTGAAGGTGTACAGAGCTGCGGTGCTTCCAGTGCTGCTATATGCATGTGAAACATGGACTGTATACAGGCGCCACGTAAAGAAGCTAAACCACTTCCATACAGTCTGTCTCAGGAAGATAATGAACATCAAATGGCAAGACAAGATCCCGGATACCGCCGTTCTTGACAGAGCTGGTATCCCTAGTATTGATACTATTCTGATGCAGTCACAAATTCGCTGGGCAGGTCATGTAGTCCGCATGCCAGACCATCGACTGCCAAAGATACTCTTTTATGGTGAGATGCAGAAGGGTAAACGCTCCCATGGTGGCCAAAAGAAGCGCTTCAAAGACACGTTAAAGACGTCATTGAAAACCTTTGACATAAACCCAGACACATGGGAAGCTGCTGCGCAAGACCGAACTGCCTGGCGCACATCTCTTCGTAAAGGTGCAGCAGCATGCGAATCATCCAGAAGAGCAGCAGCGGAACAGCGGAGACAAGCTAGAAAGGACCGTGAAATAAAACCTTCACATGAAGCAAACATTCCCTGCCCACACTGACCAAGATCTTTCCAGGCCCGCATCGGGCTCTTCAGTCACCTTCGTACCCATAGACTAACCTAACATATTCTTAAATAATTGGATGAACAGAGTGGTCTTCATCACCCGTGATGGACGAACAACCAACCAGATCGTGCGTCATAATAATGGAGGAGCATTCGTTAAAAACTAGAATTTATTTCTATTCTCTGTGTTCTGTGACTGTGTTCTATGTGTGAAAGTAGGCTAAAGAGATAACGACAATACAGCACACGTTGATTGCTCACATCTCGCCAGCACAATATTCAACATAACACGTTCTATTCTCTACGCTCCCAGCTGTCACATTATAAATCTGCTGACAGTCATACACGAGCTGCTTATCTATATAACTCGATAAAGTAATTATTTCAAAACAAGAAGTTTTTTTGTTTTTTGTTAAATTTAAATAGGCAGTTACCAAAGCAAAATAAAATATTACAAATAAAAGTACGGTTAAATAAAAGTAACAAAGTTAAATATTTTAAAACATAAACCAAATCTCCACAAATATAACACAAGTACAAAACGAAGTACCATGTGTAGTTAGTGGTAGTCTTTGAGGATACGAAGGAAGAATAGGACGACCGAACGCTCAAACATGCAGCAAAAGGCGACTAAAATAACTTTTTCCATAGGACTGGCAGCCTAATCATGTAAAAGAAATAGCGACAGAAACTACAGCACAACAATACGTTGGTGCAAGTTACCTGCAAGCAGATCAACTTTGTTCTGTTCCCATGCTCTTTAAGGCAGGAAAAGATAAATGATAGCTAGATGAAGTATTTTAGACAAAGTCGTCATAATTAACGCTTGCAGGAATTTATCGAGTAAATAAATGCTCATAAGTTTATAACTACATTCTAAAGCCATGAACTGTGACATTCCTATAAAAAAAAATATTAAAGGAAATATAATTTTAAAATAACAAACTCTGCATGCTCTAAATATAAAACACGTGGGGCTGGAGTGGGAATATTTTCCTGTGATGTTAAGAACACGTGGTACAAATTAAGTGAAGGTTAAACTATCATGTCACGCACTACTGAATATAATCGATAGACAACGATTAAGTTTTGTCTGTGATGTTATTGATTAGTTGCAGCGATGAAATAGGGATGATGATGTCTTAGATTTATGTTAGTAGCGATGGTGTAGGGACGTTGAATACTTGAATTTATGTCAGGAGCGGTGGTATAGTGATGTTGATGACTTGAATTTATGTTAGGAGCGGTGGTGTAGTGATCTTGATGACTTGAATTTATGTTAGGAGCGATGGTGTAGTGATGTTGATGATGACTCGAATGTATGTTACTAACAATAGCTTAGTGATAATGATGATTTGAATGTATGTTACCAGTAATAGCCTAGAGATGATGATGGCTTGAATGTATGTTACTAGTTGTGACGTATAATGGAAATGAATCCTCCTGTATCCTACAGCCTTTCGTGACCTCAGCGTGGTTTTAAGATTCGCTAACAAAGTCACGCATTTCTCTGCCTGTCTGACTCACCTTTTTTTTTTTCGTACGCCCGCTAATACTCGAGGCGAAATCTCAGGTTATTATTAATGTCTAACCTGACATTGATTGTACGTGAGTATCCCTTTTTTCTTGTACAGAGACAGGTGTCCCTCGCCATTCAGGCAAATACTCGCCGATTTCGGAGGTACCCATTAGAGCTGGGTCGGCTCAGGAGCCGCCAATCCCTGGTCGACGACACTCCTTCAAATGTTCTCGCCAGGTCTCGAGTTAATGCAGTCCAAATCCCGGTCGACGAAAAATCCTCAAATGCCGTCGCCCGGGTTTGATCCTGGATCACCAGGTCGCCAGAGCGGTGTTGTAACCACTACGCTAGCGCGGCTCCTACTCACCTTTTAATCCACCCCTCTTTTCTTACTTGACCATATCAAACGAGCTTGTTTACCAACTTTCGCAACCTGTCATTCATAGCAGGGGGCGAACCACGTTCGTTTACACAAGTTTCTCACGCGAGCGAAGCTGTCCATATTACGATGACGAGCAGATCGCACGTGGAAAACACGTGGAAAGGTAACGGCCTTTGAAGATTCTCTATAAGGGGAGCAAATCCTTTGATCTCGAGAAACAGGGAAACTCTCCATGACTGGAGCCCGCTACACGGGTTAAGCTTTTGTTGTAGATTACCAACGGCCGGCAGAAGCGGCCGTAAAACCCTTTATCTGGGAAACGTAGTTTCAGATTTCTCTGCTGGGAAAGGGAGTGTGAGAGTTCACATCTTCTAGAGATCACAACAACATGATCGTATATAAACTGCGTCTTTCTAAAATCATTATCAGAGTCGCTCAGATTGTTTTTCGGAGAGTCTAAACACGTTATCTAGAACCCCTGGGAATAGATGTGTTAATAGGGGGTGGTGTTTCTTTCTGGATTTCTGGTAATATATAAATTTGTGCTTAAGCGTATTAAAGTGTTAAAAATTTTAGCATCTTAAATTCACTGTGATTTTCTAGGTGTTAAGACTAGCGAATTAAATAACGCGTAGCTATTTTTATTCCAGATGTTTCAGGTGTATTGTAAATTTAATCACCCACTATCACACAGAAAGAGACGGTTTAGTTGACTAATAAATACAATAGGCGACTGATAATTGACGGATAACAATTCACTTTTATTTCATTGTGTGTAATTTAGTAAGTGACTGTGTTTGACTATCTCATGTGACTAAACAAACAGACGCCGAAAATCTAATAGTTATTAATGACAGGCGATATTTGTTGAGTGCGCGTAGGGATAATTTAATCATAATTGACAGTATGCGCTGATCGTTGACCGGAGCAGGAGGGGAAAAAGGCTGCATGCCTCAACCAAACTTGCACCCGCTAAGCGAAGCGCGATAGGATAGGCTAGACATAACGTGCACCTTTTAACTTTAATCAAGACTGACGGAGAGGATGAGAGATTGTCGCGTCCCCTTCCGTGTATATGCATATATGTAGATATTATTAGCAGTAATTTTTTCATAATGTTCCTATATCCTTAGGCAACCTGATCAACGGCGACCAGCGGTTTTTTATTTGGCCTTATCTTGGGCCTTGTCTCCATTTTTACTGATTGGATTAAAGTTGTCTTCTGTTGGCTGACGCGTCTCCGAGTTTCAGTTGTGAACAGGACGGGCCACAAAGACCAACGAACATTTTAATAGTAAATTTTAACTGGACTTACAAAATACCCAGATATATTTTTTTGCATTGTTATCAGCCCATTGTGGTGAAATAACAATAACTGTTCTCCCGACTTCTGATAGTAATTTTCCAAGAGGATATTTACCCAGAAGAGTTACACTATTTCAGAATCGGCACTCACCAGAGCCAGCCGATAGGATTTACCAATCAATCACGTACCATCATCAGTAACAATTTTTAGCAACTAGCGGTGTCCAAATACCAGAAGTATTTGTTTTTCCATTCTTTGCTGTGAACACTAGATCTCGATTTTTTTATACCATTAACTATTCGAGGTGACACTATCGATCCAGGATTACCTCACCAAACTTGGCGTCCACCTTATAACGTTATTGTCAAGGCTGGACTGGAGCCAAATTTGGCACTGAACCCTGACACTATTAATGTCGATAAATATATTCAGGATAACTGTACATTCCAGAAAATATCACCAAGATTAGGTAAGGAGAGAGAGAGAGAGCGTGGCCACGTATGTCAGAGAGAGAGAGATTGAATATTTTCTTGTTACGGTAGCATGTACCAAACTGGCTTATTTGGCTTTAACAATTGTTTACTTTACGGGTTAGCACGTATTAGGAATTTTGTTTTCTTTACTGTTTATACCGTAACCTTTTGTTAACCTTTTGACCTTTGGGGTTATTAACTTGGTTTGGTTCTTATCTTCTCAACGAGAGGAGGGCATATGTATTCTGTAATTTTTTTTTCTATGCAAGTAATTCTGATGTATCTGATCTTTCTCTTTTAGATATTCGATGTTGTAAAGTTTAGTGATAATAAACAACAAAAGAACTAACTTTGTGTGTGTTGGTCAGACCCATACCCATTTAACCATAGTTTTTTTCACGTTTGTGTGTCTTGTTGTCACATAGCTCTGTGTGTGTGTGTGTATGTGTGTGTGTATGTGTTTAGTAAGCTTATATTTCTCAATATAAGGGGGTGCAAGATTGTCTTATACTAAAATATAGTCGTATAGATAGGCTGGACTAGAGGAACTATTCAGTCCAGAGACAGATCTTCTCCTTAAACTATTCACTCGTGAAAATCTATTTTCTTACACCTTTACTTTTCACATACTATCACCATCTCCTATACTCAGGCGGGACCTCAAATAACTTTAAAACCTATCTAAGCACGACACTAGTAATAGCCTAGTGATGATGGTGATGACGTACATGTATGTTACTAGCAATAGCCTTGTGATGATGGTTTGAATGTATGTTACTAGTAATAGCCTAGAGATGATGATGGCTTGAATGTATGTTACCAGTAATAGCCTAGTGATGATGATGATGACTTGAATGTATGTTACTAGCAATACCCTTGTGATCGTGGCTTGAATGTATGTTACTAGTAATAACCTAATGATGATGATTGCTTGAATGTATGTTACTAGCAATAACCTAGTAATGATGATGGCTTGAATTTATATTACTAGTAATAGCCTAGTGATGATGATGGCTTGAATGTATGTTACTAGTTATAGCCTAATGATGATTATGGCCTGATTTAATGTTACTAGCAATAGCCTAGTGATGATGATGATGACTTGAATGTATGTTACTAGCAATAGCCTTGTGATCGTGGCTTGAATGTATGTTACTAGTAATAACCTAATGATGATGATAGCTTGAATGTATGTTACTAGCAATAGCCTAGTGATGATGATGACTTCAAAGTGTTGTGATAGGGTGGGCGAGAAATGTTGATGTTGTTGTGATATGTGATCACTTTCTTGCACACTCGCACCCGATCGGAACAACAATAAAACTCTGATTCTAAGGCAAGGGCTGTATTTATTTATACAACCCTCTCAGTGACAAAAAGCAAAAAAACGACCGCTAAACAAACACCAAACAAACACCCAGCCAGTGCTCAATTGCTAATGTGTCCTCATTTCTTTTTTCATCTCCTACCCACACAGGTCGTGCCTAACTTCGTTTCTTCCGTCTGCACCGCTCTTGCAAAAAAGGACATTTGGCCTGCCTGCGCTCTCGTTATATAGGCAGCTTGACCAAATCACACGCGTCGTAGTACATGCGCGTAGACGAGCTGAGGACTATTTACCGGTGTTCCTGTAAAACTTATACTGGGCAAAAACACAGCTATATACTTTGGGTATTAAACACATAAATATAAAAATGAGGGCGTTATTATAGCCCTATCACATATCTCCCTCCTGAAGATGTGATCCCCACAACCTATTCTCCGCCGTTGGCCCTGCGCCTAATTCTTTCTGAGCGGTGAGGCTTTGGGCTCAGATTCTGTAGGAGGTACCAGCCCTGCTGGGGACCCTCTTGGTCGTCATGTTCCTCGTCACACGTTGTCGGGCTGGCAGTCGCTGTAGGAAGACTCAATGATGGATCTCCTTGTCCATGCTCTGCGTCTCTCTCTTCACTTCTCCGTAGCTCGTGCACCGCAACCCTCATCTTCAGATCTTCGTTGTCTGCTGGTCAGTGCATTTAGTTGTCGACCTTGGCGGGGGATTGCTTCCATCGTGTTTTACACTCGTTTTCCGTTCAGTGCATGCAGTTGTCGATCTTGGCGGTGTATTGCTTCCGTCGTGTTTTACACTCGTTTTCCGTGGACGTCGGCATGCATTCCCTCCTATCTGTTTAAGATGCGTTGCCTCTTCTGAACAGCGACCACTTTTCTTGGCACCCTTAGGGTGACAGTTGTCACGGCCATCTCTTGGCTTGCACCCTAAAGGCAACCTAGTTGTGGCAGTACGTTTAGGGAGGGAGCTCCTTGAGGGACAGACGGATATCAAATGCTCTGTGGACTTGCACTTAAAGCATCGTTTCGGAAGCGGGCCTTGGGGGCATTTGGATGCCATGTGGTCTGAAAACTCTCCACAATTGTAGCAGCTCAATTTTCTAGGCTTCCTCTGTGCCATAGGTCGATTCCTACTGCCCTTACATTCCTGGCCGCTAATGCCGCATACAACGACTGCTTCAATGCCCTGAACCGATGGTTTGCAGTCGAACTCTAATCGTTCGTTCCTTGCCAGACTCCGGAATCCCTTTCTGAAAATCTTTGTGTGATGTACAAACACATCAACACCTCCATCATCTGGTGTAATTCTTCTTCTTCTGTCGTTGGCTTGAAATATATTGTCTATATCTGCAATGTTGTTTCTTGTATAAACTTCACTGTCTTTTGTAGTTCATACAGGGGTCCATATAGTTTTGCTTCCAGTGTTATTTGTCTGAGCCAGTCGGTTTGCCTCAATATATCATATTCGGGGCAGTCTTGAAGTATATACTCTGCAGTCTGGGGTGCCCGTCCACATGTACACATGGCTGAATTGCCAATCTTAAATTTTTATACATGTGGCTGCGGAGTCGGTTGTGTCCTGTTCTGAGGCGCAGAATGACAATTTGTTCTGATCTGTTCATAGCTTCATAGTCGTCCTGCGTTGGTGTGGGTGGCTTTCTGATTGATTTGATCATCTTTTTCTTCTGATGGTACGTTACTGGAACATCCGGTTGCTCGTCGGCAGCACCTTCTTTAGCCAGTCGGTCTGCTCTCTTGTTTCCTGATATTTCACACTGAGACGGTATCCACTGCATGGCGACCTTGCGCTGGTTGCACAGTTCAGACAGTAAGGCTTGTATACCTGGTAATTTTCTGGACTGAAGTGCTTGAAGTGCTGATCTTCCATCTGTCAGGAATACCACAGGCTGTGGACCGAGATTGGTGTTCAACAGTTTCTCGGTTGCCACCTTGATTGCCTGGATTTCTGCATCATAGTTGTTACAGAATTTCCCCGTTGGTACTCTGACCGTATCCCTAGTGTTGTTTTGGTATTCTATGTACACTCCTACTCCTCCATTCTTTACTGCATTCTGTGCTGACCCATCCGTGTATACTCGGACCCAGAGGTCCTGTGGATATACATCATCCAGGAAACTGAGAGTGACTGTCCTAAGTTGCACGCTGTTCTGTTCATCCTTGTCGAGTATTCCTTTCACTTTTATCTGGATGTATACTGGTAGTCTACTATCCTCTCTCCAAAGAGTTTGTTCTGGCACAGACTTTAGGGCGCTGTCAACTTCAGGCAAGTGTAAGGTTTGTCTGCGAAGTCGTTTGGCCTGGTGGATAAAACATCTGGTGTAATAAATCCCCATCCTTTGTCGACACTATACGACTTGCACAATCCTTGTCGCCATTTTGGTGCATCTGTGTGTTCACTGTCACCAGCCTGACTCTCACCAACAGGAAGGTCTAGATTTGGTTCCTGCTCACCCACTACCTCGTTGTGCTTTGGCTGTTTCCGCGATTGGCACTGTGTTATCTTTCTTTGCACCCCCTTTTGTGCTGGCGAACCACTCTGTGGTAGCTGCGCTAGCTGGGACGCTAGGCGAGCTGCTTCTAATTTGAGTGCCTCATCTACAGTGTGAGCTTCTACACTGGCCACCTGCACTTGTGTATCAGGCTCCTTGCCTTCCCAGAAAAGAGCAACGTCCCTAACGTCTCTAAATGAGACACCAGGATTCTTTCGCACATGTTCCTTCACAAATGCCCTGCTCAGATCATCTCTAAGCTGAGCAACAAAATGATCCCTGAGCACGGATGAGTCCGCGGGAGCCAAGCCTTTCTTCACCCGTGTTGCATTCAATCTCAGAAATAATTCATGCAATAGGTGAGAGAATTCCGTTACTGATAAGCTAGGCCCCTGACTCATGGCATAGAAATCCCTAGTCATCTCATTGACTAGTTATCGCTCACTGTAAGCTTCTTCAACTATTTCGAGTAACTTCTTAGGACTGGCCTTGGCTCCGCGACGTATCCGTAATTCCCTAGAGACCCCTGGTGTAACATTATTCCAGACGATGTCTAACTTATCCTCAACAGTTAGGGGTCCTACCTTCCATGCGGCTTTTACCTCTTTCACAAACTCTTGCCAAGTGGGGCCTGACTCTTCGCCTAATCGCCTTACCTCCGGCACTGTCACGTATATCACCTTCACATGTGCATTGCTCTGGCCTTTTCCTTGTGTGAGGATTTCTTCACGGGAGCCACCTCCAGCTGTCGAAGTGCTCCCAGGCTCTGACCGGCCTGTTGCGTCTGCACATTGAGATGACATCACTGCTCTAGCCCTAAATTTGCACCACTGATTCACCCATCACTGGTATTGGATCTGCATCCTCGTGCTCCCCCCTGCTCGTAGCACGTGTGCTCTTTGAGGTCATCTTGCTGCAAGACTGCACTGCTGGGTGTTTACATTATTTGCTCGTTTGCTGTTGGCTCGGTGTCACTGTCTGCCATCCTGTCGTCGACGCCAATTGTGATAGGGCGGGCGAGAAATGTTGAAGCTGTTGTGATATGTGATCACTTTCTTGCACACTCGCACCCGACCCGAACAACAATAAAACTCTGATTCTAAGGCAGGGGCTGTATTTATTTATACAACCCTCTCAGTGAAAAAAAAGCAAATAAACGAACGCTAAACAAACACCAACCAAACACCCAGCCAGTGCTCAATTGCTAATTTGTCCTCATTTCTTTGTTCATCTCCTACCCACACAGGCCGTGCCTAACGTTTCTTCCGTCTGTACCGCAGTTGCAAATAGGGGTCTTTGGCTTTTTTTTGGGAGGGGGGGGGGTGTGTTCGTTCGGTGTTTGCCTTCTTCTGGCGAGGCGCGTTCCTTTCAACATATCTGGTTAAAACAGAGCGCATTTACCATTCCAAAAAAATGTCAACTCCTTTGCCTGCTAACCCGATCAGCTTTGATAGATACTAAGTCCAGTAAATGACTAACATTATCTATCTGCTAGCACACACAGGTCGTGCCTAACTTCGTTTCTTCAGTCTGAGTCGCTCTTGCAAAAAAGGGTCTTTGGCTTTTTTTTTTCTTTCCGTCTATTATTTTGCCGTCATACCCTGCTCAACCAAAACGGTTATATTCGGGGTATACAGGATGTTAACTTCTTCGATGTAGCCTGTTCCTAGTCCTGAAAAGGACTTGTCCTGAAAAGGACCACTAGCTGCCTGTTTTGTCCCTTCTCGTTGTTATCTTTTTCGGCTGTATGTTGTTTATGACTGTCTCTATTATATTTGGTAGGAGTTCCTCTAGGGTTTCGGTAATTATTTTGTCTTTGGTTTCTTTGCTTCTTTCTCTTCCTTGATTGCTTTTTCGTAGGCGTTCCTCTAGGGTTTCGGTATCTTTCTCTTCCTTGATTGCTTTTTGTTACGATATCTTCGATGATCCTTCTCTCATTTTTAATTCTTTTGAGGACTTCTTCATTCTCCTCCTTTAGCTCTGCGAGTTTGGCGATGTCGACTTCTATTAGGTGCTGAATGGATTTCATGTCCTGTAACATTGCCTGGGCGCTCTGTAAGGTTCCTATTGTTTCGTCTCTAATGGTATCTGTGTCTTCGTTGTGCTGCCTGTTCGTCTCGACTTTGAGTTGTTGTTTTATGTCTCGCACCTCTGTGGTAAGTTTTATTAGTAGGTTCTTGTGTGCTGTTCCTGTTTAGCAGTGCCACCTGAAGCCACTCGGTGTCTTGCTTCTCTGAAGGAGATGTTTTTGGTTACAGATTCCTTCAGTATGGCCTTTGTCTCATGGAAGATCGGACAGCCACGGTATCTTGCCCCGTGGTTCCCAAGACAGTTTGCGCAGGTTCTGTTGGAGTTGCTCACTTTATAGTTGTTATCCTTTTTTGCATGAGGACATTCATTGTAAGAGTGACTTCCCGCACAGTACCGGCAAACTGTCTCTCTCTTGTAGGTTTTCTTAGTGTGCGAAAATTGCTGGCAGTTTGAGCACTGCATAACAGGAGGGATGTACTTGACTTGGTCTTGAAGTCCCTTCGATAGTTAGGATAATTAGGTTTGTGTCCTTCTTGTCCCATGTCTTCAGTCTTTCAACCTGTGTTATTTTGACATTCTTGTTTTCTGTTTGCAGGCGGCTGTGGACTTTTTGTGTAGACCAATTGTTGTCGACCACTCTTAAAACTATCTTTTTGGTTTTCTTGTAGATCTCCACAGTAACTTTAATCTGGCGGGGCAGCTGGACTTCTTTGTGTCTGGACTCTAATTCTACCATCAATTCATTTGCCTTCTCGGTGTTATTTAGAGCTATTATAACTCTTTTTTCGTGTCTTGTAACTCTAATTATACCCCTCCTGCCCGTTATTGCATATATATATATATATATATATATATATATATATATATATATATATATATATATATATATATATATATATATATATATATATATATATATATATATATACCGATCACTTTATCGTCGGGTAGGGCCCTGAGCGAGGCCTCACCTCCAGACATCTGAGTGATCTTAATGATCCTCTCCTGTAGTGCCTCGTGAGAAACGGCATTTCTTGGCTTGCGACGTTGGCACGCTTCGGCTTCCGTCTCAGTTTGAGCGTGTGGTTTGTGGGACGGACTCCCGTTCTGGCTCGTTGTCTGCCTCTGGTCACGTTTTGTAGAAGTTACCTGGTCAGTACATGATGGAGCCTCGACGACATCTTGTTTTGGTGGTGAATTTGCTTTGTCGGGGTTCGGAGCATTGTTGTCCTCTGCCGTCGAAGTTTTGTGGCCATATTTTGTAGATGTTGCCTGGTCACTGCACGATGGAGCCACCGGCCCGACATCTTGTTTTAGTGGTGATGTTGCTTTGTCAGGCTTCGGAGCCTGGTTATCCTCTGCCTTCAAAGTTCTGGGCTGTTCATCCGTCGTAGTGTCAAGAGTTGCATTGTTCGGCTTCTGAGAAGGACCGGCCCCGACGCGAGCAATTGGTGCAGTCTTGCTCTCCGGCTGTCTGTATGAAAATGAGGGCGTTATTATAGCCATATCACAGTATGTTAATAGCAATAACCTAGTTTTGGTGACTTGAATGTATGTTACTAGCAATAGGCTAGTGATGATGATGACTTGGATGTATGTTCCTTGCAATAACCTAGCGATGATGATGAACTGAATGTATGTTACTAGCAATAGCCTAGTGATGATGATGATTTGAATGTATGGTAGTGGTTAGAACATTTATGTTGACGGAGTATTTTATATTCCGGTTTTTTTATTACAGTATCTACTGTTCTAGCAAAATGACTGTACAGTATTATAACTTAATTATTGATTATACTATCTGTGATGTCTCGTGGTGTTCCCGGGAGTTGCTGACGGGACAAAGAAAAGTCACCTACTGCTCACTCAGACAATGTCGTAAAAGTTGACTAATATGCCGTTGTGTATGGGTCCACCAACCTCATCACATAAAACAAATAGCTACGTAAACCAATAGCGCAAGAGCACAATAATATTTTGAAGCAGGCAACTTGCAAGGGACGAGCAGCAGCGCAGTGGTGCTCTGCTCAAGTGGAAGAAAACAGGGAATTTATTCTGATGTTGATGATATCAGGTAAGCACCGTCTATGTGCACCGTCAATGTTTGTTAATATATTGATTCTGTCAAGAGGTATTAGACATACGAGGGGCGTTCAGAAAGTAATGCACCACATCGTTTTTCTCAGGAGCTGTTTATTCAAAAAACATGAAATTTATGTACAATATACATGGATATGTCATGTAAACATCGGTATTATTCAACATAATCCCCATCAACTTGTACTGCTTTATGCCAGCGCGAAACAAGTGCATGTATTCCTAGCCCGTACCAGATTTTGTCTTGATCATGTAGCCATTTCTTCGCTGCATGAATCACTCCTTCATCATCTTCAAACCCTGTCCTACGGAGTGCATCTTTAAGTGGACCAAATAGATGAAAATCAGAGGGTGCCAAATCGGGACTATAGGGTGGATGCGGCAGTACAGTCCAACCCAATTTGGTGATTGCTTCCCGTGTTGCCAGACGTGTGTGAGGTCGCGCATTGTCGTGAAGGAGAAGCAGGTCTGCTGGATTCTTGTGTGGCCGAACTCTGCGAAAACGTTGATTGAGTTTTTTTCAATGTCTTAATGTAAGCTTGCGAATTGATTGTCTCTCTTTTTGGCATAACGTCCACAAGAATCACACCTTCAATGTCCCAAAAGACAGTGATCATGACCTTTCCAGCTGAAGGAATTGTCTTGAATTTCTTTCTTCTTGGTGATTGCGGATGATGCCACTCCATTGACTGCCTTTTTGTCTCAGTTTCAAAATGATGTGCCCAGGTTTCGTCACCTGTAACGATCTTAGCCAAAAAGTTCTCTCCATCAGCATTGAAACGCTTTAACAATTCCGAAGAAATTGTTTTCCTTTGCAATCGGTGGTCATTTGTGAGACTTCGAGGACCCCATCTTGCGCAAACCTTAGAAAATCCGAGAGTTTTTATAACTGCGTTTGCACTACCAATGCTGACTGACAGCTTTAAGGCCAATTGTTGAGTAGTGATTCGCCTATCAGTAAGAATAATGCCCTCAGCGCATTTCAACATGTCTGCGTTGGTGGCTGTGGCAGGACGTCCACAGCGAGGCCGATCAAGCAGCTCAGTATCTCCACTTCCTGATTCTTTGATTCTCTGAACCCAGCGACTGACTGTACTCCTGTCGACTGCAAAACTTCCATACACATCACATAGACGCTTGTGAATGCTCACAACAGTTTCCCTCTCTGCAACGAGAAATTCTATCACAATTCGCTGTTTATAACGCAAGTTGCTAACACGCTCCATTTCAACGGTTTAGGGCAGCCGTATTATTTGGCCGGTTGCAGTGCAAGTTGGTGCAAACAATTGGCACATGCCATATTTGAAGTGTGCAAAATTTCATGCTTCTATCTTCATTATTAGTTGAGAAAAACGATGTGGTGCATTACTTTCTGAATGCCCCTCGTAATTCCAATACTCATATTGTTAACATATTACCTGTACCACTAAACATATTACCTGTACCACTGTTGCTTACCAACAATTTTTATTGGTACCACCTTCGTCAGCCCCCGCCACTTGGGGCTCAGTTTGCTTTAGCTTCTTCCTTTACTGGCCTTATTTTCCTGTCCCTGGCCTCACCACGATTTTCACCTCCAAGTGGTGGTCCTGGAAACAGGCTGCATCACTGCAGTCTGGCCGAGAGAGTAGGGATCGAAGAGGGAAGGCAAACCCGGTCCCAAAAATGCCATGCTGAAATCGGATGTATTGGGCTGAAAGGCGCAAATATCGCAGCTTCGTTGTAAACGGTGACACAACGTAACCAACGTCATTTTCAGGACGAACGCAGAAGAAGAGAAGAAGAAGAAGAAGAAATATACATTAATCTCAACCTCAAGAAATGCTTGAGTTAAAAGAAATTCTCTCTTCTTTTATTTTTCATTAGTAACCTGATAAAAACATCATATTGGCCATTTTGCATTATGTTTTTGTGCGGGCAATCGGAGAAAAAAAAAAGGATAACTGTAAAGTTACAGAATGTGATTACATCTATTATAGTGACCATGATTGTCATGAAAACAGCAACCGACAAATGATAACAATGTCACACAAACAATGCAGGTAATGTAAGAAGGTGTGACACAGCCACAACACACAGGTATACATCTTGTATTCCCAGCATGCATAGCGTGTCTACAGATGTAAGTAACAATGATGAATATGAAGACGACAAATCAGGTACGTGGCAAAGGGAAGAATTAAGATTAGGCAAACAGCTATCGAGCATCCGATTGGTAGAGAGAGTGTTTGCCCTCTCGTTGCAAAGTTGCTGAGTTCGACATCTGTAGCCTCACGCTCTAGTCTACCCATCTGTAAATGAGTACCTGAATCTGTTCTTTAAAGAGAGAAGGCAAAGGCAGCGAGAAAGGAAACTGGTCTTCCCACCTCATATAGACTAGACCTAGTATAGTGTAGTCACTAACACTTCACACCCTACGACAGTATCTGTTACAGAACTACCTTTATTGTTTAAACAGTTGTCAGAGTTGCCTTATGGGCCACTTTACCAGATGACCTTCTTCTGTCGTGAATGGCTGAGCTGGATTATTTTTGTTTACTTTACTTTTCCACATTGTTTGTTGACGTTGAGGCTTAATGTGTCTATAGGTTTGGATATTCTACCCCAAGCCCTTCACTCCTTAGTCCCTTCTTACGATATTCTTCTTCTTCTTCCTTATACGCTTCTTAAGGAGTATGGAGGCTCCATTGGCTGGTTCCCTTGCAGGAAGCCTGCACCAAACATTCATATGCTCTTGCAGTAGTGTTTTTTATGGGAATGTGTTTAACATAATGAAAGCGACAACCCCATACACAATGTCATATTAATACTTTGTACAACATAGCTTAGCGTGCAGTAGTCGAATTCTTTTTTATCTATTCAGACACTATGGGAACACACGGGGCTTCTTACGACATGCATGGCAGGTTACTGTGTTACTATTCTTTGCTGGTCGAACCGGTCAGACAAGTTACTCCTAGCGTGCACAGCCAGTCTACAGATGTAAGAAGCAGAGTCATCAATACACAATAGCTCACCTACGCGGCAAAGGCAAGAATTAAGATTGGGTAAACAGCTGCCAGATAAATCTAAATGCGTGAGCCATAAACGCGACAATCTCCCATCGTCTGCTGCTTCCAGGTGAACTTAAAGTCATGAATTTGGCAGCTGTATATAGGTTTTTGGTTTACGAAAGAAAAATATGGGAGAGGTATGACAATTTGGTTTCAGCGCGTTGGCAATTTAGAACTGCAAAAAGCGCAACTAATTTCTTTTTGTCTATCTGTCCGTCGAGAAAAACAGCCCAAGAACTACTGGACGGTTAGTGACGAATGTTCTATTAAAGACTTCGATATAAATATATCTTTTAGTTTTAAATCAGATCTAAATCGGATAAGAAATAAAGTTACACCAATCCCCGGTCTTACGCAATTCGATTAGCGCATTTTCGATATAATGCTGTTTTTATTTTACGCCACATTACGGGTATACGCTTAAAAAATTCGTTCTAACGCTGTGCGCTAAACTGCATGGGAGGTAGGAATATAACTTTCACGTGCTCATCAAAGTCATTCAGGGTGGCGGGATGGCTACGAAGCATTGTAATTTCTAAGGTAAATAAAATATGACCAATATGGAATGCAGTCCAATGTTTTTCCGTAATATAGAGCAAAATCTTAATTGCTAAAAGGTGTTTATTGAAGAGAAAAAAGAAGGTGGCAAAGCAGCCCGATTTTCTTAATTTTTCTTTTTAAAATCTCCTGAACATTCTACTGATCAGTCATCTAATGATGAAGACAGCTGTGCCGTGACAACTGTAGTCACATGCGACGGAAGTAGCAGCGATAAAACCTTACAATATGTGTTTAAAGTACAGTACATACATAACATTTCGTTTGTGTTCAACATGTCTGATGATTATAGGTAGTTTGTAAATGTTGTTACCTAGTTTTTAAAATAACATTTCACTTAATTTTGATACACCTTTTTGGGCCTCGGGAACGAATTAATTTGATTTCTATTAATTCTGATGGGAAATAAATTTTCGCTTAGCTCTTTTTCGGTTAGCGCTGGAGTTTTCAAGGATGAATTAACAGCGCTAAGCAGGAAATTGTTACACTTAACTTTGGTATAGGCTCAATTATAATTATTTATGTCTGTTTTTTTTATAATCCTTCATTAGCTTCGTGTTTCCCTTTTTAAATACGGTTCTGGCAAGCTATTTTAAGAAGTCACATGATTTTATGCAACATGTTGATGTAAAATTGTCAGCGTTCTTTGGTGGTGGTGTGTGTTGTCGTTGTCTAGCCTGGCAGAGCCAAATGTAACATGATATCTTTGTCTTTCTTTTACGTTCCTTATAAAGTATGGAGCCACCACTACAGTTGTGTCTTTGCGGGAAGCCTGCACCAAACATTCACTTGTTCTTCCAGTAGTTGTTTCTGTGGCCATGTTTTACGTGATGACGTTGCCTAACCCATGTACAATCACACATTAATCACATTGTACGACATGCCAAATGAAATGCTACAGAAGGATGTTGAGAATGCCCTGAATAGAAAAAAAGACCAACAGAGAAGTACTGCACTCACTAAATATAGAGGAAAATTGGCTCCTAAATACCATCGCAATAAGGAAGCTGAAATTTTTCGGTCATATAAAAAAAAACATAATAGTCTTGGAAAATTGCTATTGGAAGGCATGGTCCCTGGGAAAAGGGGAAGGGCGCGACCTAGACGACGGTGGATCCAGGACATCACAGAGAGTCTGAACTCGTCTTTGGATGATGCAGGTCGACGTGCCCAGAATCGTGATGCGTTCAGAGCAGCTGTAATGGACACAACGTTCTGGAGATAATACGTCACATGATGATGATGATGATGATGTACGACATGCCTGAGGGTGTGGTAATCCTATTCTTTCTTTGTCTGTTTTACAGGCCCCTTGGAACTTTACAGGACATTGTACACATATAGGGGGGGGGGGGCGCACCATGTACACATATAGGGGGCCACCATGTACACATATAGGGGGCCACCAAGTTGGGCCAGTTACAGTCGTGCCTCCATGTGTCGTAAGGAGCGGAAAGGAAATAATGATGATCATGATGTTTATGATGATGATGTTGATAATGATGACACCACGACGATGATGTTGATGTTGATAATGATGACACCACGACGATGATGTTGATAATGATGACACCACGACGATGATGTTGATAATGATGACACCACGACGACGATGTTGATAATGATGACACGACGATGATGATGTTGATAATGATGACACCACGACGATGATGTTGATAATGATGACACGACGACGATGATGATGATAATGATGATGAACTCTCGTACTATAAATATGACTTCCTGTGTTAGAGACTTCACCATACTAGGTCCAGCATCGCGAGGTGGGGTGACCAGTTCTCTTCCTCCCTGCTTTTTCCTTCCCTAACTCAAAGTCAGGTACCCATTTACAGCTGGGTATACTGAAGCGTGTCGGTACCGTGCTTCGAACCCAGCACCTTTGCCGCAAGAGACCAGCGCTGTAACCACTCTGTCAATCGGACGCCTACTTATGCGTAAACTCTGTAAGAAATAAATACGCTAAAACAGCCTCGTGTTGGAGAATATATCATGATACACTTTAATTCTAATCTGCCCAGGAAGCTGACATAAGATATTAACCAGAACTAGTTAGTTTTCGGCATGACACAGGATCTAATTTTTACGAAAATGATACAGAGACGACAAGATGAATTTGTAGACTTACAAAAACAAAACAGTTGGACCGTATCGCGATATTCACTGCTTCGTTGTTATGTTAAAGTCCTTTATATGATTTTTTGTTCTTTTATGTGAAACTACTACTGCAAAATTTATTGTAATATTTTTCTGTCTATAATTCGTGTTCTTATTACAATATAATCTCTATCTAGTCGTTGATTATTATTATTTTTTCTTATTTATTATTGTTATTATTATTTTACGTTTGGTAGAAGTTTTGCCTCATTTTGGTGAGGCGTGCACCGTTAAACAGAGGCAAAAGGTCTGTCGGCTGTATTAGTGCGCATGTTTAAATGTAAAAGCCCTTGTGGTCTGGTAATTCTGGTACACAGACCAATACAAAGTGCACTAATGTGGAACGATATGAGGCGGGTGAGTGTCAACAATAAGGTGAAGAAAATTTGGAATAAGAAGAAGGTCAGGAATAAAGCATATAAGACAGAGATGATGAACATAGACAAAATAATGGTGGGGGGTGGAAGAACAAATGGTTTAGAGAGACTAGGAAGTGAAGGCGAGAAAAACAGAGGAGAATGAGAAGGTAAATGAGAGAAGGTGAATGAGAGAAGGTGAATGAGAGAAGGTGAATGAGAGAAGGTGAATGAGAGAAGGTAAATGAGAGAAGGTGAATGAGAGAAGGTGAATGAGAGAAGGTGAATGAGAGAAGGTGAATGAGAGAAGGTGAATAAGGGAAGGTAAATGAGAGAAGGTGAATGAGAGAAGGTGAATGAGAGAAGGTGAATAAGAGAAGGTAAATGAGAGAAGGTGAATGAGAGAAGGTGAATGAGAGAAGGTGAATGAGAGAAGGTAAATGAGAGAAGGTGAATGAGAGAAGGAGGATGAAGTTATAAAAGAAAAAGGAGGAGAGAAGAAGAGGGAGGAGCATGAAGAGGAAAGGAGGAAGTGGAAGAGTTAAGGGAGTAGAACTAGAGAGTAGAACTAGAGAGTAAAACTAGAGAGAACTAGAGAGTAGAACTAGAGTAGAACTAGAGAGTAAAACTAGAGAGAACTAGAGAGTAGAACTAGAGAGTAGAACTAGAGAGTAGAACTAGAGAGTAAAACTAGAGAGAACTAGAGAGTAGAACTAGAGAGTAGAACTAGAGAGTAAAACTAGAGAGAACTAGAGAGTAGAACTAGAGAGTAAAACTAGAGAGTAAAACTAGAGAGTAGAACTAGAGAGTAGAACTAGAGAGTAAAACTAGAGAGTAGAACTAGAGAGTAGAACTAGAGAGTAGAACTAGAGAGTAAAACTAGAGAGTAGAACTAGAGCGTAGAACTAGAGAGTAGAACTAGAGAGTAAAACTAGAGAGAACTAGAGAGTAGAACTAGAGAGTAGAACTAGAGAGTAGAACTAGAGAGTAAAACTAGAGAGTAAAACTAGAGAGTAGAACTAGAGAGTAGAACTAGAGAGAACTAGAGAGTAAAACTAGAGAGTAGAACTAGAGAGTAAAACTAGAGAGTAGAACTAGAGAGTAGAACTAGAGAGTAAAACTAGAGAGTAGAACTAGAGAGTAGAACTAGAGAGTAGAACTAGAGAGTAAAACTAGAGAGAACTAGAGAGTAGAACTAGAGAGTAGAACTAGAGAGTAGAACTAGAGAGTAAAACTAGAGAGAACTAGAGAGTAGAACTAGAGAGTAGAACTAGAGAGTAAAACTAGAGAGAACTAGAGAGTAGAACTAGAGAGTAAAACTAGAGAGTAAAACTAGAGAGTAGAACTAGAGAGTAGAACTAGAGAGTAAAACTGGAGAGTAGAACTAGAGAGTAGAACTAGAGAGTAGAACTAGAGAGTAAAACTAGAGAGTAGAACTAGAGAGTAGAACTAGAGAGTAGAACTAGAGAGTAAAACTAGAGAGAACTAGAGAGTAGAACTAGAGAGTAGAACTAGAGAGTAGAACTAGAGAGTAAAACTAGAGAGTAAAACTAGAGAGTAGAACTAGAGAGTAGAACTAGAGAGTAAAACTAGAGAGAACTAGAGAGTAGAACTAGAGAGTAGAACTAGAGAGTAAAACTTGAGAGAACTAGAGAGTAGAACTAGAGAGTAGAACTAGAGAGTAAAACTAGAGAGAACTAGAGAGTAGAACTAGAGAGTAGAACTAGAGAGTAGAACTAGAGAGTAAAACTAGAGAGAACTAGAGAGTAGAACTAGAGAGTAGAACTAGAGAGTAGAACTAGAGAGTAAAACTAGAGAGAACTAGAGAGTAGAACTAGAGAGTAGAACTAGACCAAGCGAAGAAATTGAAAATATGTTACAGTGACGTATGAAAACCCAATAGATTTTAACACTCAGCGAGAACATACTGCGTTAACAAAGTAACATTTGTGGCTAGCGTCAAGTCTGTAATGATCTGCTCAGGTCACGTGTACCATGGTGGAACGTTGTTCAACTCGTTCAAATCAAAGACGTAACATTTGTCGTATATATACATCCAATGGATTCAAGTGACGATATCAAACAATTTAAAAATAGAAAATGAACTTTCTCTCACTCTGTACATTAATAAAAACGGTCAGTAGATGTTCACAAACAATCCTGCACACAATGGTAAAGGTAGGGTCACAAATGAAATTCTGTTAAAATTTGACTATATGAAAATAAAAAAAACCAGAATGCAGAGGATGAAGGCGTAAATAATCTAGGTTGTAAGCAACAAAATCGACGTCTGATACGTTCCCGCGATTGGTAGAATCTTCAATTGAAACACAGAAGGGAAAAGCTTAAAAAACCTACACACAGAAAAAGGGGGGAAGACTATCGCTACAACAGTCTTGGAGGATATTTAAAAAAACGACAGAGCAAATGTGGCATAACCTTGTAGATCGTTTCCACAGAGAACAAACAACAACAACAACAACAAAGCATGTCATTTTTGAATAACTTGTCGTTTTAGGAGGAACATAATTTGTCCTTTTTTTTTATTCGTTTGTTCCTTTCTTTTTCTTCTTCTTTTATTCTTCTTTTTTTTCTTCTTTTCTTCTTCTTCTTCTTCTTCTTCTTCTTCTTCTTCTTCTTCTTCTTCTTCTTCTTTTTCTTCTTCTTCTTTTTCTTCTTCTTCTTTTTCTTCTTCTTCATCTTCATCATCTTCTTCTACTTCTTCTTCTTTTCTCCGCTTCTTGTTCTTGTTCTTTTTCTTCTTCTTCCTCTTCCTCTTCTTTTCTTCTTTGAGAACCTCTTTGTTCCTCTCGCTAACTATCCATGGTACTCTGTCTCCATGCCTGCCTTTCAGTCTGTCTGTCTGTATTTTCTTAACAGTGTTCTGTGAAACCACATCTCCAGAGCTTTTCCAGCTTGTGTACGTATTGTCCACGACTCACTTGCATAGGTTAAGATTGGCTTTTTTTTTTTTTTACAAAAATAATAAATAAAATAAAAAATAAAACAAATAACACTCAATGAGACCAAGAAGTAGAAAAGAAAACACATTTGCCGTTAAGTTTAGCTGGTTTGAGATCAAACAAACAAATGAATACACCTCAGTTTTGTTTTTTTCTGAACGTGTGCCGAAGTAATCAGTAAAGAATGTAGATTGTGTGAAACTCTCTGATGCAAATTACATCAACTCAGCAAAAACACCTCACTCTGGCATTTTCTAGTCGTACGCTTAATGGTAGGCAGGGTCACTGTCAACAAATATCGTAAGCAAGGACAAGAATGTAGTTAAAAGAACTATTTGATAGCAAGAATGTGTCAGTTTCGAAAAACCCACCCACTTGAAACCTAATTCCATGGAATAATGGCGGTAGACTGAGGAAGGGAGCTTTGCATTACATCTGCACGTTGATTGTTAGTGGTAAAATGTTTATATCAGAACATTGTAAGTGGGTAAATGTTTATATCAAAACACTGTAACAGGTAAAATGTTTATATCAAAACACTGTAAGTGGTAACGTTTTTATATCACCACACTGTAAGTGGTAAAATGTTTATATCAAAACACTGTAAGTGATAAAATGTTTATATCAGAACACTGTAAGTGGTAAAATGGTTATATCAAAACACTGTAAGTCGTACAATTTTTATATCAAAACACTGTAAGTGGTAAAATTCTTTTAAATCAGAACACTGTAAGTGGTAAAATGTTTATATCAGAACACTGTAAGTGGTAAAATTATTTTATATCAGAACACTGTAAGTGGTAAAATGTTTATATCAGAACACTGTAAGTGGTAAAAATTCTTTTATATCAGAACACTGTAAGTGGTAAAATGTTTATAACAGAACACTGTAAGTGGCAAAATGTTTATATCAGAACACTGTAAGTGGCACAATGTTTATATCAGAACACTGTAAGTGGCAAAATGTTTATATCAGAACATTGTAAGTGGCAAAATGTTTATATCAGAACATTGTAAATGGCAAAATGTTTATATCAGAACATTGTAAGTGGTAAAATGTTTATACCAGAACATTGTAAGTGGCAAAATGTTTATATCAGAACATTGTAAGTAGTAAAATGTTTATATCAGAACACTGTAAGTGGTAAAATGTTTATATCAGAACATTGTAAGTGGCAAAATGTTTAAATGACGACGAAAATGTTCACACCAGAACGTTGTAAGTTGTAAAACGTTTAAATCAGGGCACTGTAAGTGTTAACATGTTTACACCATAACGTTATAAGTAGTAAAATATCTACAATATCTCTTACAAGTTGTAAAATATTTACTCAAGAACACTTTAGCCAAATATTTTCAATAGGACATTGTAAGTACGTAAGTAATGTGCGAAAATTGTACAAAAGATGTTAAGAGCAAATTTCGCTGACACATAAGGATAAAATTAAACGGTTAAGTAAAGTACTTAATAGAGAGTATTGTATGACACTGGACAAATATAGCTCTTGTTTCGACAAAGATGTCTTCTTCATAGACAGTACATGCGACAATAGTACAGAGAGAAAGTGCAACTTTTGTTCTACATGCAAACAATAATAATGATATAATCGCCGTAGTTCACTGCTGTCTGACTGACTGACTGTCTGTCTGTCTGTCTTTGTTTATTTCTTTACGTTTATTTCTTTACGTCTATCTCTCTATCGACCTGTTTATCGTTCTTTCTGAACCATTACCTTTTACACGCTTTACATGTGGCTTAACTTCCTTTTTACAATCAAACATAGTGAAAAGAACTTTGTCCATGGCTAGGGGTCAGGTCACGATCTATCAATAAATGTTAACATTGCTCACAAACACTCTTCCCCGCCACCCACTTGATCTGATGTCAGATCATCAGCCGTTGACTGGCCATGGCAATGCTGCATTAAACGAACTGGCCAAGACATTCTAAGAGCCTCTCTTTGTAGTTGATGCGTGGTGTTCTCGCATCTTTGTCTGATGTCACTGCCACTCATTAAATCATACGTCATAAAAACCTTCGCTCCCTTCAGCTCCACGAGAAGCATATGAGTTCAACAAATTCATTCCACACATTCCTCTCCTGCATCATGCTCTCAAGCCCGTCCCATGTCTTCCCTGTGTAACAATTCTCCAGACTTAAAGGTCTTTTATATTTGGACATGCGCCCTAACATAACCGGCTAGGTTGCACGGGACGCGCCTCGCCAAAACGAGGCAAAATTTTATTTAAAAATAAAAAAATAAAATGCCTTCGCTATCTCCCTCATGTCTGTCTCCATTTTTCTAAAATGACATTGTGCTTCTTATTAACAAGGCGCGCACCGTTCAACATAGAAACAGAATACGTCGGTTATATTATGGCACATATCCAAACAAAGAAGGACTTAATGCACTTGGCACCGGGGCGAATCCTACCTTTGACACCTTCCCCCTATAAATAAACAAGTATATAATTAGCAGTAAACCCTATCATAATAGTATCCGACGGCACCCTCTCTCCTGTCTGTCACCCGGGGCGAACCGCCCCCTCGCGCCCGTTTTAGTACGCCACTGTGTCCAAATATAAAAGACCATGTTGTCTGGGAGTCTGTCTCAAGTTCTTCTCTCTATGTATATATTCGGACTTAATCCACCTCTCACCTCGTGGACACCAGAACAATAACCACCTTGCAATTCCACTAACAGGTTTCCTCATGGCGTTCCATCCAAACCACAACACCCTTCTCTCACTTTCCGCTACCCGGGCACCCATTCAAACGAGCCCGACATTGGCGATCAGGTCACACCATTTCAATCCACTCAACTCAAGCAGCCGTCCACGAGAGATCACAAACTCCCAACCGTCCCTTTTTGTTATTCTTCCCGCCCCGGAGTCACACAACACGACAAAGACTGTCTTCTCTGCGCCCTAGGTGATGTCATATTCACTCATTTATTTCTTCATTATCATTTATTTATTTTTTTATTTTTTGGCTGCTTACGGAGCATAAAGCCAGCACAACGGCTGACCCTCTTGCAGAAAGTTTGCGTCAAAGTACCATTCAAGGTGCAGCAATTTGCTTTACACGGTACAGTTGCCAGTCCAATGCCAAGCTTTATATAAGTCGCTCTTACGACATGCTTGAGAAAGCAGTTCTTCTGTTCTTTCTTTATGTCTTCAGAGATCCCCTAGAACCACGCAGAGCCTGATCTCACATGGTGTAAAACGTTTTTCTTAAATGTTCCAACAACTATCATCTAGAGTAGGCAAAGAAAGATTATGACTATTGCAACCTCAAGCATGTCGTACAAGGCAACTAATATGAGGACGTGCAGGGGCTGGCAACATTACCATGTAAAACAAAAGGCCACAGAATCCACTACTGCAGGAGCATATTACTGCAGGAGCCTATGACTGTATGAGGTAGGGTTCTTGCAAGAGGACGTACTGCAGTATTAGCTCCATGCTCTGTAAGGATCGCAAAGGAAAATTTATTATCTACAGCAGTGCTTCTCAAGCGGTGTGCCGCCGCACCTATCAACGTGTGCCGCAACATTTTTGTAAATTTACTACATGAAATATATTTTTAGCGATCATGTAATATACAACTGATCGTACAGCTTGAATTCATTCAATAATAATTGGAGATATTAACTGCTTTGAACAAAATTAGATATACTTCAAAATGTCAAAATGTCATGATATTACAGAAACACAAGAGACGCATAAACAACGTTCAAAAGCAATGGACGAAGCATAATGCTTCCACTTGGACCTAATTAGATTTTTTATTTATTTTTTTTTTTTTGGTGTAAAATATACCTTCTAATTATTTTAAACAATTAAAAGAAAATCGAACTGAGAGTTTCCTTTATTCTAAAGTACCCACACATTAGTGTATTTAATTTAGTATATATCAATGTAATTTTTTATTCAGGTGCGGGGTCAGATAGGTGTGCCGCAAAATTTTAGAAAATTGAAAAGTGTGCCGTGAACACAAAAAAGATTGAGAAACACTGATCTACAGAGTATGTACTAGACAACGCTTTATGGCTTTTCACACATTCCTCTACCACACACCCCCCACACAGTTCTAGGCTAAACAACTAAACAAACACACACAAATGCATGAAAGCTAGTCCTGAAGTTGAGACTAAGTATACGGAATGTGACGTCAACGACTTCAATGTGCAGGAATTCCGCTTACCAAGCATATCTATGTTGTCTTGTAGCTCGACAAGAGAATTATATTATGTACCTTGTTATGTCATCTCAGAAAATTACGTATTACATGCTTCACTGTAGGTGTTATTTGTAAGACTCCACTACAAGGAAGTCAGTGGAAGGCAGAACGAACGAACGAACTTTATTTTCCTAAGGATTAAGAATTGGGCGCGCAGGCCCGTCTAATATTCTACCTTCTTTCTCTCTCTTTCATCTCTCTCTCTCTCTCTCTCTCTCTCTCTCTCTCTCTCTCTCTCTCTCTCTCTCTCTCTCTCTCTCTATTATATTTATTATAAGTAATTAATGTTAATATGAGTGTGCTATATTATTATTTTACTCTACGTTGAATTTCTTGAAATTGATATGTAACATGCATATGTGAATAAATGAATTCAGTATGAAAGGTGAGCGAAAGGAAGGGCAGAATGTTAGACGGGCCTGCGTGCCCAATTCTCAACCCTTTAAAAATAAAGTAAGTTCGTTCGTTCGTTCGTTCTTTCTTTCTCTTTCACCTCTCTCTCTCTCTCTCTCTCTCTCTCTCTCTCTCTCTCTCTCTCTCTCTGATCTTGGTTACTGGATCCTTTCATCCCCACACGTAATTTAACCATTACTTTTAAAGGCATGCAAAATTATAAGGGTAATGTAATGAGACTGAAAGATTGTATGAATATGAAGACTACGATAAGGAAATCAGCAATTAAGGAAGAAAGAATTATGAAAATAAATAAGGACCAAGGAAAGACATACAATGGAGAGCGTGGTACGGCGGTTTTCTCTCGCGACGAGGTTACTGTGTTCCGGGATCAAAACCTAATATTGCAACGCTCTAGTTTACCCGTCTGTAAATCCGTACCTGAGTCTGCTCGTGAAATAGGGAAAGCAAAGGCAGCAAGGAAGGAAATTGATCAACCCACCTCATAAAGCTAGATCTAGTATTTTGAAGTCTCTAACACTTCACTCCTCTACGGCAGTCTGTACTATGGGACAACCTTTACTCTATAAAATAATAGAAAGGTTTCCTGTAGTTCTAGGAGGTCTATAAGAAGACCAACAAATTAGAGCTACCGTCTCGTCAAGCATGTCGTAAGTGGCGATTAATATAATGTTGTGTATAGGGCTAGCAAACTCATCACGTGTATCGAATAGCTACAGAACCATTGCTTCAAGGGCACATAAATGCTTCAGTACAGGCGTCATGCATGGAGACCAGCTGCCTTAGTGGTCCCATGCTCCATTAGGGGCACGATGAGAAAAAAACTGATAGTGAAAAAGAGGAGAGGAATTAACAATGAAGAAATAAAAAGGAAAAGACACAAATGAATGCAAGAAAAAAGGAAGGACAGAGATGTGAAAGAAAAAGTGAATAAGTAGATTTTAAATGAAATAAATGAGTTTCTGTTAGCAAAGCGGTATAAGGAAACACGATTACAACTAAGAACTTAGGGTTGTAGGACTACTGATGAAATTTCCTGAAAAAAATAAATAAACAAACAAACAAACACAATAGAAAACTGAAAAGATGCGTTGGGAAACAAAGAAACGAGAACAGAGAAGCAGAACATTTTCTAGACTGAAGTGAGAAACTAAAGACAAAAGAAGAACATTTTATCAGCTTTAATACGAAACAATAGCAAACGAAGAACACTTTTTCTCAACAACATAAATACTTTAAGACAAGGAATGCAGCCAGAGACATAACAGAGAGACTTAAATTTTGCTTACTAAAAAAAAAAAAAAAACATAAAATATATAAAGACAGAACATAAAACAAGATTTTGTTCCACTCCTAGAAAATTCTGAAGTGTAATAAAAAATTTGACCCAGTTTACATTTGTTCATAAAATGTTCCAACGCGTCTCTTTCTTCCTTACTTTTTCCGCTGTTGAAGACCCGTTTCTTGATTACTTTCTGTCCTTTGTTTTGTAACGTAGCAACTATTTAAAAACCCAGGCATGTCGTTCAAGGCGACTAATATGATGTATTGCAGGGGGTTGGCCATAAACAAACGATGCAAGCGGATATGACTGCTTTGTGCAGGTTTCCTGCCGGACCAGTTGTAGTGGTGGCTTCATGCCTCAAAAGGAGCGCAAAGGAACATGATGATGATAGTGATAAATTTATGAAATTGTTGAAAATTGGCTTAAGAATATTTGTATGTGTTATTAATCTTATATACAATAAATAAGTTTATTTTACATCATGTAAAGTCAGGGTCGGCTCCAGCCAAACACCAATGAGACTCGGGGGGCGCGAAAACGAAGCCGCGGGAAAAAAAAACAAAAAACACAAGGAATCAATCGTATGTGATACTTCTTTTTTGTTGGTTTGTTTGTTTGTTTCTTTAGCTTGAATCTCTTTGTAAATGTTAGTTTACAAATAGCAGAATACAATGTGGAGAGCTTTTACCTACTAAAATGTTATATATATATATATATATATATATATATATATATATATATATATATATATATATATATATATATATATATATATATATATATATATATATATATATATATATATATATATATATGTGTGTGTGTGTGTGTGTGTGTGCGTGCGTGCGTGCGTGCGTGTGTTTGTGTGTGTGAGTGTGTGTGTGTGCGTGCGTAGTGCCAGGGGAAACCAGATAAAGAGTTACTTGTGGGCTACTAAATCCCTGTTAACTCGTGGCGACTGAACCCCTAAAGCCGTTGATGTGTAAAGTGGATATGGGTGAAAATCTGACAAGAACCAAATAGGCATATCACATTGCCCCACAAAAATAATAGCTAGCCATGGTGCTCGCGGGTTGGACATGAGTTAATGATCCAGTAACAAATAACGCGACTACAGATGTTAGCGTATGTGGGACACATCAGGTCATAGGTCACACATCCAACACGAGTAATGCATTAAGTTAACAAGGATCAATACAGCCGCCACGTATCACGTTGCAGTAACTCTTTATAATTCGTACCGTTTAAAATGTATAACTCTGTCTCTAACACGGCAAGCCGATAAGAGTTGTGTATTCGAATCTCTGCCTAAGTAGGACAGCTACCACATCTCTGTGCTCTGCGGATATTAATGTTGTGAAATGGCTCACTTAATTATGGAGGAGAACCCACACAGTTCCCTATATAAGCAGTTCTCTATTACACATTCTATACCACTAGTGTAAAACCCCGTTATAAGACGGAAATTAAATTTAAAAGCACTAATACCTAACGGCAATTTTACTTATTCAAAAGAATTTTTTTTAAAAACCTGTACATCACCACAATTCACGAACCACGTAGTAGCAGCGAGGATCCCAATGTGTGTATACGTGATCACACATTCATAAATATTGTTGTGCACACCATCATTTGCGCACTTTTCTTTGTCAAGTGTTACTATTTTCAGGAGAGTACATATAAGGGAAACAATACAATTAATGTCTAATTTTCAACCAAAGTTGCATCCCTTAGCGTTAGTAACAGAAAAAGCTGGGATTATATATAAATTGATAGTTACAACAATTGTTGAAAATGTTAATACACGTTTTATATTAAAACCTTTTGCGCATTAAAGCGGCAGCCATCATCATCGTCAGCAGCAGCATTTCCTATGCGCTCCTGACGGGGCACGAAGCCACCACTGTAGCTGGGCCCCTTGCAGGAAGCCTGCACCAAGCAGGTAGCGGGGCTACAAGCTCATGTCGCGGGGGTTTCTGTGGCATTTTGGTTTACATGAAGAGGTTGCCAGTTCCATGCCCAACCTCATATTATTCGCCTAGTACGACATGTGTACGGGTACAGTAGTCCTTTTTTTTTCTACCTGTAAACAATTACAATAACATAGATTGTTTATAAAGATACTATTTTAGTTCTTCCCAGTTTCGCTCTGGTTTTGAAATTCATTAATTCATCAGCTCATTCATGAGCCCCCCCCCCCCCCCCCCCCCCCTCCCCCCCCCCGAGCATTTGTTTTTCAACACAATTTTGCCACGCCGTCCTGTACTGTGCTATCAGCTCAAGAGCAGGTTCATATTATCTTTAACGTGTTTAGTCTGACTCCAGTTCTCTTTCTCCGTGTGTTGTCCGTCGCCGTTTATCACTCTTACCTTTGAGATTCCAAAACATGGACCTCCTTGTAATGCTATCTAGAGCTTTTCTCAGTGTGTGTACTATGCATCGCCAGGGTAATCTTCTCGGCTTTTGTTTCACTGGCACTTGTATGGTTCTTGTCATCTCTTGTTTCACTGGCACTTGTATGGTTCTTGTCATCTCTTGTTTCACTGGCACTTGTATGGCTCTTGTCATCTCTTGTTTCACTGGCACTTGTATGGCTCTTGTCATCTCTTGTTTGACTGGCACTTGTATGGCTTTTGTCATCTCTTGTTTCACTGGCACTTGTATGGTTCTTGTCATCTCTTGTTTCACTGGCACTTGTATGGTTGTTGTCATCAATTTTCCATTACTGATCTTGTCATACCACTTCAATCCTTCAATTCTCTGCAAGCACCTATTTACGAAAGCCTAAATCTTACTGTTTTCTTGTTTTTGTTGTTGTCCATGTTTCACAACGACGCAGTAGGACTGACTGGACATTTTTAAATTACATATTCCGATTATTGTGTTGGCCTTGATTTCTTTTATTTCCAAATATTTCCCAATGCAAAGAAAGTTCCCCTTACCTGTTGTATTCTATTGTTGATAGTATTGGCTTTCCTTAAACTGCGTCTTTATTGCTGCCAAGAAATAAGCCACAAAAACAAAACAAAAAAATTTTCAAATTTCAAATTAAAAACAAAGTTGCCATAACATGCCACTCCTTATACTTTACGCTTGCACTCATTTATTAACGGCTGATATTGAAATAATTAAGAAAATTTGAAAAAAAAATTAAAAGAAGTAATATAGAAGTGAAATTTGTATTCATTTTTTAAAAAATTCTGATTCAGATTTACAATTTCAACCAAGATTGTGTGTTTCCAAAAATATATTTCTTGAAGATATGAATGAGAAAAGTAAATGATAAACTAGGATAGCAACAACTTGACAATATTATATACCGACAGTAAATCAATATGAATTACTCTTTTTTTGTGTGTGTGTTAAATAAGGCTATGACAGCTGGTAAGGTCACCCCCAAGTCTATCCTACTGTAAATGGGTACATGCCTTTTCTTTTGACTTAAGGAAGTCAAAGGCAGCGAGGGATAGAATTGTTCACCATGTTTCATAATCTGGGCCTAGTATATTGAAATCTGGGCCTAGTATATTGAAATCTGGGCCTATATATTGAAATTTGGGCCTAGTATATTGAAATCTGGGCCTAGTATATTGAAATCTGGGCCTAGTATATTGAAATCTGGGCCTAGTATATTGAAATCTGGGCCTAGTATATTGAAATCTGGCCCTAGTATATTGAAATCTCTAGCAATTTGCAGTTACTTTTTTTTTAACCACACTTTTCTGTTTCTTGTGTTCCAAACACGAAAGGTCGTTTTAAGCGTATATAATCTTTCGAACATACTTGAGGACAAAATTCTGACGTTGAATAGGGCGCACACTGAGACAACCAACTGATAGCATGACTAGTCTATTATTATTCTGGAGTCCATGGAGTAAAAGACATAGAGGAGTGTCCCCCAAAAAAATTACACATGGAAACATGAATTAGACAGTGACGTAAGGGAGATAAAGACCTGGAAACATGAATTAGACAGTGACGTAAGGGAGATAAAGACCTGGAAACATGAATTAGACAGTGACGTAAGGGAGATAAAGACCTGGAAACATGAATTAGACAGTGACGTAAGGGAGATAAAGACCTGGAAACATGAATTAGACAGTGACGTAAGGGAGATAAAGACCTGGAAACATGAATTAGACAGTGACGTAAGGGAGATAAAGACCTGGAAACATGAACTAGACAGTGACGTAAAGGAGATAAAGACCTGGAAACATGAATTAGACAGTGACGTAAAGGAGATAAAGACCTGGAAACATGAATTAGACAGTGACGTAAAGGAGATAAAGACCTGGAAACATGAATTAGACAGTGACGTAAAGGAGATAAAGACATGGAAACATGAATTAGACAGTGACGTAAAGGAGATAAAGACCTGGAAACATGAATTAGACAGTGACGTAAAGGAGATAAAGACATGGAAACATGAATTAGACAGTGACGTAAAGGAGATAAAGACATGGAAACATGAATTAGACAGTGACGTAAGGGAGATAAAGACCTGGAAACATGAATTAGACAGTGACGTAAAGGAGATAAAGACATGGAAACATGAATTAGACAGTGACGTAAAGGAGATAAAGACATAGAAACATGAATTAGACAATGACGTAAAGGAGATAAAGACATGGAAACATGAATTAGACAATGACGTAAAGGAGATACAGACCTGGAAACATGAATTAGACAGTGACGTAAAGGAGATAAAGACATGGAAACATGAATTAGACAGTGACGTAAAGGAGATAAAGACATGGAAACAGGAATTAGACAGTGACGTAAAGGAGATAAAGACATGGAAACATGAATTAGACAGTGACATAAAGGAGATAAAGACCTGGAAACATGAATTAGACAGTGACGTAAGGGAGATAAAGACCTGGAAAGATGAATTAGACAGTGACGTAAAGGAGATAAAGACGTGGAAACATGAATTAGACAATGACGTAAAAGAGGTAAAGACATGGAAAGACACTAAACGCATGGACAATACAAGACAAGACAAGAAGGTGTATTTGCTGAAAGGATGTGCTCCTCAGGGAGCAAACAGGTAATGAGGTTTCAGAACCGTCAGGGGTCAACGTGAAATATAATTATTACAGACAAATATCGCAGTATGATTTTGATATTCACCAGATGTGTGTCAGTTATTTTTTTTTGGTGGTATTTAATAACATTATTGATTGTAGTATATTTTTGTGAATTATCTAAACAGTGAGATTGTTTTAAGGGTAAATTATACTTTAAACATGTCCCTTAAAAAAATAAGAAGCATAAATTATTAAAAATATTAATTACACAGCGATTCATCAACACCCTATATATGATTAATATTAATTGTTCCCTTCCATAGGAGATCTAATACATTCCAAGCAAAATCCATATTTTTGCATTGCTGCACTCTTGCAATTCTGAGTATTACGAACGGTCTAAGTGAAAAGAACTATAAAAACAATGAGAATCACGTCAACATTTCTGGAAAATACGAAGACACTCATTGCACCGTGAAAGCCTGAGATTAAACACCGATTAAAAAAGCACGCAGGTATTCTAATTGGTTTATGGTTCATTGACCATAGACCGACCATAATTTATGAAAATTGGGACTACAAATTTACAAGGACGTTGAAATGGAATGGACAAGGAATGATATGACCACAGAAGAATTAGTGCTGTCATCAGGACATGTTGTAGAAAGAGCATGACCTAATTGTTTCCCAGTCATGGTTACTTGTTTGTTTATTCTTATTCACTACTCGCAATGACATACAAACGAGATTGTTGAAAACCTACCTTCAGCAGTATTGGCTCGACGCGCAGAAAGGGAAATTTTGTTTAAATTCTCAAGTGCAAATTCCGCACTTTCTGTGTAATCTACTCCACCAATTCGTCACTGCCATGGAAACCAGCCAAGTTGTGTTTTGTTCAGTGTTTCCACAAATATATTGAATAGAACTCTTGGGATGTCTGCAGCGACATCAAGATGCCGCGGTCAATTAAAAATTTACATTTTTCTAGCTTGCATTTCCAGATTCCTCAGATCAACGTCTATTTTTATTTCTTTATTTTATGTAGTCCACTCACGTTGTACTTAAAAGCAAAGGTTCTAATGTGACGACTGACATAGGTATATCAATGCTCACAAGACCACATGGTTTTTTTTTTTTAAATATTTGGACATACGGCCTAATATAACAGGCTGAAGCTGTGTCTAGGTTGAACCGAGCGCGCCCCAAAAGAAATTTATTTATATATATATATATATATATATATATATATATATGGGAGCCGCGCTGGTGTAATGGCTACGGCGTGGTACTGGCGACCAGGTTTTCATGGTTCAAACCAGGGCGTCAGCGTTTGAAGGAATGTTTACGACCGGAAATTTGACTGAATAACCTGAACGGCTCCTGCACATTAGAGATGGCTACTGTGTGTGTGTGTGTGTCGAAACAATGCTTCGAAACAGCATAGAGTCCGAAAGATTCGACACACAGCCTGCTTGTTGTTACGACACAGTTTCAGTTCCTGTCTGCCTCGCTGTTTTGCAGAGACACACTGTCTCACTGTCTCACCTTCCGTGGGCCTTTGTAAAATTTGACTTAACGGTTCGGAACATTAGTATGGAATATCAAACATGTCATATTTTTCAGGGATGTGTTATGATGACTTGATTTTACAAGGGATATTATTTTGCTGAGAAGTTATAGACACTGGAAATTGTGTCAGTGCTGCAGTTGTCAATGTTTTAGGCACTATGTTAAAGTTGAAAGTGTCCGTGTGTTCGTATAAATGTAATGGACACTTTATTAGCTCTGCTGATATCTGTGTACTCGGTGTGGATTTGAATCATTGTCTACCAAAACTAGCTTACTCTAGTTTGATATCATGTGTTATTATTACTGTTATTATTATTGTTGTTTTTTATTATTTTCACATATACTGCACCTATCATCATATCTCCGTTTTATTTCATCATAATGAAGACTTGTGTAAAAATATTGAATTGTGGTCACACGAAATGCCATAGATTTTCACACACGCCAGTAGCGCGCAAGAAAAAAAAGGAGATGGTCTCATACAGTTCATGTATAGTAATGTATACTGCCTATTAGAGACTTCTTTCTCCCCGATACGGGCAAAAGTGCCGCTGTGCCGTTATGTCGAAACAGTGTGTCGACACAGTTTAAATCGCTGAGCCGACTGTCTCGAAACAGCTTAGTGTGTCGATTTGCCCACCTCTACTGCACATAAATCCCGTGTGATTGGAAGGAGCGAAGCTCCTGACTGGGTTGGAAGGAAAGTCCACTGACCCCCCAGCCTCGCAATGACATGTCATTGGGCCAAAGAGCTGGAAAGCTCATATATATATATACTGTACTTATTAGAAAATATATCGTAAGGGGTCGTCCACATATGACGTCACGTAGTGAAAAAAAAGGGGGGGGGGATCTAAATTTTGTGACGAAGGGTCACGATAACAAGAGGGGGTTTAAGAAATGTGACGTCACACAAAAATGTGAATGAGGATCGCTTTTGTCATAAATGATGTCGGAAGAGTACAGATTTTCTAATCTCTATCCTCATAGACAGGTCAATATAGCCCCATAGCAGATAATGCCATAGGGGAGTGAAGTGTTAGAGACTTCAGTATACTAGGTCAAGCCTCGAGAGGTGGGATGACCAGTTTCCTTCCTTGCTGCCTTTGCTTTCCCTAACTAAACGCCGTACCTTTCCCGCGATAGGCCAGCGCTGTAACCACTCTGCCAATTGCACGCTCTTCATTCCCCTATAATCTACTGTTATCCGCAATATATTTCAAATAACGGATAATTGTTACAATCTTTAACTGGTTTAATTTATTTTTTAATTGTATTTTTATTTATTAATATAATATAATCTACACCTGTTCAATAAACGATGTTCACCTGGAAGCACATGTATAACTAGTTCGTTCAGTGGAGGTACATCATACTTTGCGTCTGGCAATGATAACGAAGAGAAATAATTCATTGTTAACCACGTTTTTAATCCCTTGAATTTTAGTGTATACGCTCTCAAGTTTAACATGATTTTAAGTAAGAACTAAAGTTATTGATGCGTTTAATTTACATCTAATTCATATTGTTTGTTTGAAGTTAAATTAAACCAAAATGAGCGAGATTTTAAAACCAAATTTAACAACATTTGACCAGCAAAGCAGTCTTTGTAAAAGCCTGATTAATTCAGCACAACTTTACTTAAGATTGTTATTTCGTCTGCACAGTTCGGTAATTTGCATTAAACTACATTCTTTCTTTTCAGTATTAAAAAAATGAGCTTATAAATAAAAAAAAGAGGGGGGGGGGGTGTGGTTAGTTTTAAAAAAGTTGGGGGGGGGGGGGTTAAAGAGATTTGTGACGTCACAGAAAGGGGTCTGAGCTTTTGTGACGAAATGTTACTATGGGAAGGAATAAACTATATGGACGACCGTTAATATACAGAAAAGCGTTGCGCATTGGGTGAAGGATGTTTTGGTTTGTAGTAATTCTTATGTAATTCTTATAAGTGTGTTTTATATCATGTCAAATGTAGACATATGGAAATCTGACTATAACAAAACGATCTCAGATCTACTCCGACTGTCAGTGTGTTAGATCCTTTAGCTTTCTTTTCTGTCTAGTTCAGTTAACTCCAGATTTTGTTTGTCTTCAATCTCAGTTTTCGTTTAGTTACATGTTTAATATTCTTACACGATCATCAAACAAAACACAACCTGGCATCTCAAGATTTTAATTCTACTACATCTATTGCGTTCTTCAGCTTCTTCTTCTTCTTCTGCTTCTTTTCGAGTCCAAATACACTACGATTGCTTTATTCTATAATTATTTCATTCATTCATGGGGCAGCTATTCTAGCTGATCCCTTGTAGGAAACATGAAACCAAAGGTTCCTTGCTAATGTAGTGTTGGTTTCTGCAGAAATTTATTTTACATCATGAGGCTGCCAACTAAATGGATTTTAAAATAATAAGCCAAGTATTATTTAGAAAAAAAATATAACTTATGGTGAATCGGGCGAGGGACATGGAAGTATCTGCGAATGAATATCTCGGTCATACCCCCATCCACACATACGAATAGCCCGCTCGGAGTAAATTCTTAAATATGTCACTGCTTTGATTTGGCTCTATCCAGCCTTTATTTATTCGGCCACTTATTCACACAGTAGAAGAAAGAAATACTTCCAGATTTTATTTATTTCCTTATTTTTTGGGGGGAAATTAAATGTTTGTTTTTCTTTTAATAGAAGTCTTCGGTGTCACATATGGCCCGGGTTGGCTTACTAATTGTGGGGCCCGATTTGACCATTCTGGTGCGACCCCTGGATTTAAGTTTTGTTGTAACAGATTTTATGTCAAATACGGCTAATAAATAAATATATATATAATGTTTTATTCTTAATATAATGAAACAGCATGTATTCCTGATATGTAGGTTGAAGTAATCTTCGTTCCTAACTTTTTTTTTCAAAGCTGGAGGAAGGAACCCAAGTGCAGGGTCCCCTGTTAGCGCGTGGTCTTAAATAGGGTAAATCGGGCTAAGGCTAGCCCTGTATATAGCCAATCCTGTATTCTGTAAGTGAGCCATGAACAAGTAGTAAACAAACAGGAACATTTATGGAGACCACAGAGATGTGGTTTTACAGAAGTATGTTACGAATACCACGGACAACTAAAAACTAATACCACGGACAGCTAAAACTAATACCACGGACAGCTAAAACTAATACCACGGACAGCTAAAACTAATACCATGGACAGCTAAAACTAATACCACGGACAGCTAAAACTAATACCATGGACAGCTAAAACTAATACCACGGACAGCTAAAACTAATACCATGGACAGCTAAAACTAATACCACGGACAGCTAAAACTAATACCACGGACAGCTAAAACTAATACCACGGACAGCTAAAACTAATACCATGGACAGCTAAAACTAATACCACGGACAGCTAAAACTAATACCATGGACAGCTAAAACTAATACCACGGACAGCTAAAACTAATACCATGGACAGCTAAAACTAATACCATGGACAGCTAAAACTAATACCACGGACAGCTAAAACTAATACCACGGACAGCTAAAACTAATACCACGGACAGCTAAAACTAATACCACGGACAGCTAAAACTAATACCACGGACAGCTAAAACTAATACCACGGACAGCTAAAACTAATACCACGGACAGCTAAAACTAATACCACGGACAGCTAAAACTAATACCACGGACAGCTAAAACTAATACCACGGACAGCTAAAACTAATACCATGGACAGCTAAAACTAATACCATGGACAGCTAAAACTAATACCATGGACAGCTAAAACTAATACCATGGACAGCTAAAACTAATACCACGGACAGCTAAAACTAATACCATGGACAGCTAAAACTAATACCATGGACAGCTAAAACTAATACCATGGACAGCTAAAACTAATACCACGGACAGCTAAAACTAATACCACGGACAGCTAAAACTAATACCATGGACAGCTAAAACTAATACCATGGACAGCTAAAACTAATACCATGGACAGCTAAAACTAATACCACGGACAGCTAAAACTAATACCACGGACAGCTAAAACTAATACCATGGACAGCTAAAACTAATACCATGGACAGCTAAAACTAATACCATGGACAGCTAAAACTAATACCATGGACAGCTAAAACTAATACCACGGACAGCTAAAACTAATACCATGGACAGCTAAAACTAATACCGTGGACAGCTAAAACTAATACCATGGACAGCTAAAACTAATACCATGGACAGCTAAAACTAATACCATGGACAGCTAAAACTAATACCGTGGACAGCTAAAACTAATACCATGGACAGCTAAAACTAATACCATGGACAGCTAAAACTAATACCATGGACAGCTAAAACTAATACCGTGGACAGCTAAAACTAATACCATGGACAGCTAAAACTAATACCACGGACAGCTAAAAACGAATATCATGGACAACTAAAAACTAATATCATGGACAACTAAAAACTAATATCATGGACAACTAAAAACTAAAACCATAGACAGCTAAAAACGATTATCATGGACAGTTATAAAAGAGTAATAATGATGTTATGAAGGCGGCCAGTGCTCCAAGAAAGTTTATGACTCTCACCAGAAGGAAATGATCCACATTCTTTGGTATAATAATATAAATAAAATATATAATATATATATTATATATATATATATATATATATATATATATATATATATAATAAATAATATATATAATATATAAATATATTTATATAATATATATGGAAATATATGGAGATAAAGAGAAATAGGATCCCACACGAAAATAAGAATCTTCAACTCAAATGTGAAGTCAGTCCTATTGTATGGCTCTGAGACATGGAGAACAACAAAGACAACAACCAAAAAGCTACAGACTTTCATAAATGGGTGCTTGCGTAGAATAGAGGGATTAAAATGGTATGACAAGGTTACCAATGTGGAACTGAGGACAAGAACTAGACAAGTGCTCAGTGGAACAAGAGATATTGAGAAGAAGACGATGGTGATGGATAGGACACACACCCCCTTGAAGGAAACCCTGTTTTGATTAGGTCAGTTACAAGGCAGTCCTTTGTTCTGGAACCCCCAGGGGCAAGAGATGCAAAAGGTAGATCAAGAAGCACATGGAGAAGAGTAGCTGTAAAACAGACTTGAAAAATGATAATGAAACGTAGAAAGAACTTGATATGATGGCACGTGACAGGAGGACTTGGCATGTGGTTTTGTTTG